>JAXIVJ010006821.1:0-64406 GCA_036785665.1 Chirona hameri
ACTATCGAGGAGCCAGAGTCTTTCCTTCAGCTTTTTTTATTTGCAATTTGCTTGAAAACTTTTTTTTATACAATTTTTCAAACATTTATTGTTTTTCTACCAAAAATGGGCATGACTCTGACGTCATTAAACGTTATTATCTCCCCACAAAATACTAAATTAATTGCATTGTAATTTAGTGAGAAGACGTAGAATTGATGCAATATAAGGTTACTGCAAGTTTCACGTTGAATCTATCACAGTTTTAAAGTTATTTGCGGAAAATCCGAGAGGAGGCAGATTCTGCCCCCCCCCCCCCAGTGGGGCGCGAGTCACTGAGGCTGCTTGAATTGTATCAGGTGCGCTGTTTTGTCGTATCATTCAAAGCAAGGGATACATAAAACTTACAATTCATCCACTTAAGAGGAACAAAAAACTTCTGTTTTCATGAAGTTTTCTCCTAAGATCATTATTTTTCAGGTTCAGTGCAGGGAACGCGCAGGTGCGGGGGGGGCATACTTGTATTGTATGCCCCCCAGATTCCTGTGGGAGGGCGGGGGGGTGGGGGGGCATTTACCCCTGATGTCCGCCCCCCATAATCCGCCAAGTGGGAGCGGTACCCTCACACTTAAGTTATTTTTTAATAGCGGAAAACGACTGCTATTTCGCGCCACGCTATTTTTTGGTACAACTGCTTGCCCTATCAATATGCCCCAATCCTGTTAATTTGTTTACCTCTGGGTCTCCTCAGATCACGTCACTAAGTCAAGTCTAGTAATCACCACCTCCAAAAAATGTAAGGTCGTGCCGACAGCCATAGTGTTTGGCCGATCATGTTAGATACTCACAGGATTTAATCAGGTCATACATACCTATAGCGCTATATTCTGCTATTTCGGATGATTTTTACATCGGTGACCTAAGGTGAAGTCCACTTTGTGTGCTTCCCAATTATAAGTAATTTGGGGGAAACATGATAAATGCATATTAAATGTACAGAAAATTGACTAAAATTTGCCCTATTTTCACCAGAGTCCCGCATCTTTTGCAAAATACAAAGATCCAGTGGCGGATCTACGGTTGGAGGAAAATGGGCAATTACCCCCCCCGCCCCCCCCGCGCCCAAACACGCTTGAAATCGGGCGCAAGATTGACACATTATCCTGAGTATAGAAGAAAAGCTAAGCAACTTTTTATGAGGTAAGTTAGCTTTAAATCAGCTATCAAGTGCATAAGCAAGCCAAATCCGGTGCGTTTTCAGAATTGTGTGAAACTTTTTGGAATTTTGCCCTCCCAAGCAAAAAACGCCCCTTCTGGATCCACCAATACCAGGATCCATGTGGTATTTTTATCACTGTGACCTCCAAGAGGTAAAATCTATACACTCTGAGGTCATTCATCATTTCTTTTCCATAACTTTTTACCGAACCAGTAAGGCGCCATAGTTAGCGATGAACGAGCGAATGCAAAGGGAAATTGTATGGTGAATTTCAACTCGATCGGGCAAGTAGTTTCTGAAATACAAATACGTGGTACACACGTGGCGCACGTGCAGAAGCACACCACCCCTGACTTGTGAGAAGTGGCGGCATGTGAGCTCCCTAACCAACATACCAAATTTTTAACACAATCGGCATCAGCAGTTGCCCCACACCACTCAAAATTGTGTGGCGACGTTCCTGATCCAACAACCCCCGATCTCCCCCACTTCGGCCGCTAAATGAGCAATTAGTTCAAGGATATTTAAATTCAAGATATTCCGGAAATAATTTAAAGATACTTATTTTGGCTGGGGAAATACTAAAACTTAGGAATATCATGACATCTGCATTGGATTTGTATATATTTATCACCAGGTAAACATAATTTTATTTTAATTGTAATATTGTATTTTAATCAAGCGGAAAAATGACATGGAAATACTGAAATCAGGGTGTGCAACATTTCTTGACTGGGGTGGGTTAGTGTGGGGCAAAACGGCTCATTGGGGGGGTGGGGGGGGGGGATTTCCCCCCCCCCCGTTAACATGTTAAAATAGTCCCTGGGTGTGACTGATACCACAGTGTTTATCTCGTCGAGTGATGCGTTCTCCCAATATGGAACAGTTTACATGACCAACCTGGGGTCACCAAATGACCACACATCCCAATGAGGTAATATTTTGAACCCTTGACCCCGATCCGGTCACCATAAGAATGGTTCGGATCGTATTAACGAGGCAATCACGATGGCGTTCAAATTATTGCCTAAAATTATACCTAATAATTAAATTATTAGGTAAAAAGTTATGCAGTATGCACGAACAACTTTTGGGAAGAAAATGTAAACATGTCCTTTGGTTACCTCTGGAGCCTAAACTATTGAGTATTGACCTTATATAAAATTTGACGACACCTAAGCGATAACATTTTCCAAGATCTTTCGATTACGTTTCTTCGTGTGTTCCAAAATTTCATACTACCCGAGATATTTGGGGTGTTTCTGGAGCGAAGTCCTAAACTTGGCAATTTGACCTTTGCTGACCTCTTGTGACCTCAATATTGACCTGAGCGAAAATGTCACTAGCGTAGAAACAAGGGGGCCGGGAGGCCATGGCCGCCCCCACTTTCGGCGATTTCTTTTTGCTAAAAATATTTGGCTAAATTATCCAACCCCTGCAAAAGATCACGTCCTACTCCCGCTCCGGGCGTTTTTTTTTGGGGGGGAGGGGGGGCAAATCCAGCGGCCTATTCCCACGAAAAGTGGTGGAGCGGGGGGGGGGAGGGGGGGGGGGTAGACACGTCGTCAATCCGTCGGCAACTGTACGTCCGGCCGTGGTGTGTCCGCACAAGTTTTGAAACCGTGGCGACGCCACTGACCAGTAACCAGGCAGCCAGTTTTTTCCCACCAGTTTCCCATTCACATAGGACTAATTATACAATCCTGCTATTCATGAGGGGGGCGGGGGGGGGGGGCAGACTGGTTATTTATTTGACTCTGCATTGAATCAATTGAAATAGTTCAATACAAATTGCTTGAATTGAAGAAAATCATTTCACCACCATATATTTGTATTCATGAATCGGGAATGAATCGAAACCCGCATGGAATCAAATTTAACGATTCTTAACAATTCAAGCGTGCATGGTAAATTGTGAAAATACAATGCAGTCCCAGTGGCTACACTCATTTCCACTGAAATATCATTGCTGTAACAATGTTTTAATGATCATAATTCATATACACCTATGGCGTTATAAGTTTTCACTTGTATTTATTTGACATATATTCAACATATATTTAAATGTTGAATCAAACGTGATTCAATTAAAATTTTGTTTTGATTCTTTGAATCGGGAAGAATAAATTCTCAAATTTGTTATTCATGAATCAAAAGGTGATTGAATAATTCAAGTTCCAAAATGAATCATGATTGAACCATTCCCAAAAGTTGAATCAATCAAGTCTGGGGGGCAGATTGATCCAGTAGGACCTGACCTGCAGCCCCCCTCCTGGCAGGGTCCTAGGATTGCTTTGAAGCCATGGCGCAAGTGGGAAATTCAGCCTAAAAACTAACAATGGAGAGTTGAAAATTCAGCCTAAGAAGGCCATATGATGCACTCAGCATCGGTTTTGCCAAAACTTGAACTCACCCATCAGACAAGGTCCTAACAAATGTGTGGAAAAGTTATGCTATATTGGTCAAAGGCAGAATATCCGCTAGTTTAGTGTCTGATGTGGTATGTTGAGGTGCTAAAGATGTCTCATTTGTATGAATTTGTCGTCTAAAGTTGCCCATGTATGTGCTGAACTTGAACTTAGTATGTAAGTACAGGAGCATCACCCCTGTTTGTTACCACTCCTCCCACTCCAACAGGATAATTTTAATCCTGCTAATCTGGGGGGGGGGGGGGTGCAGAGTGACATCTGATTTTGTTTTGTTCTATATTCATTTTGTGCTTTCAACGCCTGTGTTATTGTTGACAACCTTTGACTAAGTTGGGGCTTCAGAATGTCTTTTACCCACTTCAACACCATCATTGTGTGACTCTGTGCCAGGAATAGCCCCTTTGGCTTCGGCCATGTATAGGGGACGGCTACTACGAGGTCAATACATAAATAAGTAACATATTTGCATGCTGGTGCACAATATGGCAGCACGTTATGATGTCATAGTACTATATGGCAAATGGCAGCATTGCAAAAGTAGCAACATAGTGCACCAAGGCAACATTTTAATACCTTATTACCACAAATTGACTCCAGTAGTCGTCGCACCCTAAAATCCCAATCAACAAACAACAAAACCTATTTCTGTCAGTATCAAACGTTTTGTCTTGGAAAAGTTGACAAAATTGTAGGAAAACAACTGGTGACAAACTTGGTGCTTCAGAATCCCACCGGTGACACACAGCTAGGGTTTCCCAGCCTTGGTCAATCACGAACAGTAATTAATAGCGTCAAATGTCTAGTAAAACAAATAATATGATGTTTAAATATAATATACTAGGGGATATAATTGGTATAATTGATATATGATATAGTGAACAATACAAACACTTCTTTTCATATGAGTATATATGTATGTATTTAGTAGCTTCCACAATGTGGGTTTTCTAGCAACCAGGTCGATGAACATGTAATACACAAATGTTTAGAACTAGGCCTAGAATAGCATACGACACATTTCGACACAAGTTAACATTTACCTGCTTGACAGGTGATAGGTCAGGGCAGGAGTATGTTTAATGTGCCATATGAGTTAAAATGGTCAATGAAGCTATTCACATTTCTTTACAATAAAAATGAATATGCATTTTGGTGTGGGAAAGACATAATTTTCCTACAGAAGTGTCCGATTTCAAATATCTTCCACGAATCGGCGGTTAGGAAGGTAAATGTGCAAACTGATGCATTCAGCCCCGGTCTCCACTATACGTATTTATTGATGATATGGTATGATGTTTACGAGAGAGCGCGAAGCGTTCGCGAGTCCTCATTGAATACGGTATTTTTATCACATATAAGCGGCCGATCCGACCGACCATAACGCTTTTGAGGAGCTAATCTTTGGAATCCCGCTTCCGATTGACAAACGATCTTCGTCATTTGATAACCCCATTCAATCAATTATGTTATTGACATGTTTCTTCTCACGTGATGGGTCAGCATGGCGCGAGGCACGTGCCGCGTCAGGGGTGTCAGAAAACGTTATCCTGCTATAGCTGAGAAACGGCTCGACCGATTAAGCTGAAATTTGGTGTGTGTTTGGAGACTACACTACTGGCAATGTCACGCAAGTCAAACTCTGGGTCACACTGCATGTGCGCACGTGCACACCTCTGTTCCGTAACTCAGAAACGGCTGGAACGATTCAGCTGAAATTTGGTGTGCGGTTTGAGACCACACTACTGGCAACAGTGGCGGATCCAAGGGGGGGGGGGCAACGGAGCTGGCAGCCCCCGTGCCGCAGGGACACTAGTTGGGCGCCGCAGGCGCCCCCAAACACATGGGGGGCGCCCCAAACCCATAGAGGCCGCCCACCCCCCAAAAATACGGAGAGTGCACCCCGATGCCCAAAAGCATACTGAACTTCATAACTTCGGAACGGAGCCCTCGAAACTCGCAAGCGCGCTCTCGAACGCGATTAAGCATGCACACCGAATCTGAGGAGGGCGCCCCAAAATCCATAGAGGGCGCCCCCCAATCCCATGACCATGGAGGAAGCCCCCAATCCCATGGAGGGTGCTCCCAATCCCATGGAGGATGCCCCCAATCCCATGGAGGATGCCCCCAATCCCATGGAGGATGCCCCCAATCCCATGGAGGATGCCCCCAATCCTGCATGGAGGGTGCTCCCAATTCAGCGGACAGATCTCCGATGCCCGAAAAGCACCAGAACTTCGGAAGGGCGCCCGAAACTCAGAAGGGCGCCCTCAAACGCGATGAAGTGCACCCCGAATCTGAGGAGAGTGGCCCTAAACTCATGATGCTCCCAAAACCCATGGAGGGCGCCCTAAAACCCATGGATGGCGCTACCAAATCATAGAAGTGTCAAAACGGTTTGGGTGTGTTACAATAATGAGTTATTTTGGCGCGACACTGTAATTTTGACACGACACCTTGCCACACCTCATGATCATGGCCACTGGTGGATGCAGGGGGGGGGGGGGGGGGGGGACATTAGGGGAAAATTCCCCCCTCCTACAGTAACATGGAGGGGGCATTTAACCCGCGCGGCGCTGGGGTCTCCATCCGAACGTGTGGTGCTGGGGGGTAAATTTTACCCACCCTCGTATCTTCCGAACCAATAACCGCAGCGAGACGCACAAGGCGGCGATCGAAAGCTCTCAGTAAGAAGAGTCTAACACATGCCCGAAAGTTTTAACATAAGGTCACATGTCAGGTCACAGTCAGGTCAAGTGTCAAAATTTAAGTATTTGGGTTTTGG
Organism: Chirona hameri; assembly: GCA_036785665.1. Lineage (NCBI taxonomy): Eukaryota > Metazoa > Arthropoda > Thecostraca > Balanomorpha > Balanidae > Chirona > Chirona hameri. The sequence continues at coordinate 6,410 of JAXIVJ010006821.1, forward strand.
GCTATACTTTCCATCCAAAGCCTTGTATTGCAACTATTATCTCACAAAGTGCTCCCAAATGTATAATGCATCTCCCGCATAAGTAAAAGTGAAATTTTAAGCAAAGGTCAAGGTCAAGGTCAGGTCACAAAAAGTCACAGGTCTACGAAAGCCATCCGACACATGTTGTATGGGTTATTTTACACGTATATTTCGATAGAAGCCGCCATTTTCACAGCCTGACACCCTATAATCGCCCTCAGGTCAAGGTCAGGTCACAATAAGGTCAAAATTTGAAATTGATTAATCTAAATAAACATTGCATGTTTCTAGACTAGTTTTGTCTTCGAAATACAGTGGTGGCATTTATTTGTCTGTATCTGGTCAGTAAAAGCCAAAAAACGCAATTAAAAAAATGACGTCATGAGTTACTTATTCTTAGAGACCCATAAGTCAGTCAAAAATAAAGAAATTGCCTTGAAATTTGGTTTGAACATCGTTCATACTCGGGTCTCTAATATATCTTCCGGTTTTTGGAAAATCTTCAAACAAAAAACTTTTGTGGAAATTCTTCCCCAAAATCAGTTTTTTGCATTTTTGGGGGTCAAAAACCCAAAATTTCGAAAAACTGAGATAGCCATGTCAAAGACAATGTTATTTCCTTTCTTTTGACGCCTTTTATTTGCAATTTGCATCAACACTCTATTTTCTACGATTTGTCAAACATTTAACGTTTTTTCACCAAAAATGACATGACATGACGTCACAAAAACGTCATTATCTCCTCAAAATTCTTACGAATTTCAACAAAATTGTAACACAAGATGTAGAATTGATGCACCATAAGGTACCGCAAGTTTCACTTCGATATCTGTCATGGTTTTCAAGTTATGGAGAAAATCCGGGAGGAAGGGGGGGGTAAAATTTACCCCCCAGCGCCGCACGGGTTAATACAAGTATGCCCCCGCGCGTTCCTGAATTGGCAATGAGAAGTGATAATTAGCACGCGCACCGCTGGGAGAGGGGGCAAAATCTGCCACCTCCCGGATTTTCTGAATAACTTGAACACTATGAAAGATATCGAAATCAAACTTTTAGTACCTTATCCTGCATCAATTCATTTCATTTCATTTATTTCGAATGGTCTCCATGTGATGGCTCTTATGACCAAGAGTCAATACAAGATATATAGTAAAACACAGGGTAAAATGGAACACTGGATAAAATACATAGACAATCCGTTCAGAAACAAGTCGCGAACATATGACACAATCATTCTAGTCACCTGGCATGGTCTCGCGCCCTCAGCCATGCCTCCGCCTTCCTTCTACTTCCAGCTGAGCTTTTGGCTTCCTTTACATCCGTAGGAGCCATGTTCCACAGTGAGAGCGCCCTGTATCCAAAATACCGTCTGGCCATTTCGGTGCGCACGCGCGGAAGCTGGAGCTGTCCAGCGGCTGCGGCCCGAGTGTCCCTGACAGACACGTCACTGCGGTAACTTATCGAGTTTCGTAGACACTGAGGTGCATACTGGTGACTAAACAGCCGATGGAGCATTGCGATATCTCGCTCGCACACGCGCATGTCAATCGATGCCCACTGCAGCTCCTCAAGAAGTGGAGTGACATGACAATTCCACGTCTTCTTACCAAACGTCAATGAAATCGTCAATGAAACCTTTGGAAATAATGACGTTTTATTGACGTTATGGCATGCCATTTTGGGTGGAAAAAACGATAAATGTTTGAAAAATCGTAGAACATCGGGTTTTAATGTAAAGTACAAATAAAAAAGGTGAAAAGAAAGGAAATTAAATTGTCTTCAAAAAGTTATCTCGGATTTGCGTATGTTTTGTCTTAAACCCGAATTTTAATCAATTGTTGAAGATATTTTAAAATGGAACATACAAATTGGAGCACAAAGTATGGATGATACCAACACCAAATTTCAAAACAATATCATTATTTTTGACTCACTTATGGATCCCTAAGTTTAGGTAACTCCTGACTTCATTTTTTTAAGTTACGTTTTCTGGCTTCTAGTGACCAGATACAGACAATAAATGCCAGCACTATATTTCTGAGACCAAACTGGTCTAGAAACATGCCTTTTTATTTAGATGAATAAATTTAAAATGTTGACCTTATGTCACCTTATGTGACCTTGACCTGAGGGTCATTATATGGGGTCAGGTTATAAAAATAGCTGCTACTATCGAATTATTCGTGTAAACTAACCGATAAAACATGTGTAGCATGGCTTTCGTAGACCTCTTGCCAATAGTGACCTTTTGTGACCTTACCTTGACCTTTGTTTACAATTTCACATTTGCTTATGCGGGATATGCATTATAGTAGTAGTGACGGAATGGAAAGGAATGGAACTAAGAGCTAATGGAACGAAAATAAATGGAAAGCCAAATGCTGCCGCGTTCTGACATGTATTCATCAATTACGAAGCCAAACGAATGGGGCGGAACAATGTGTAGGTACGTCTGGACTCTTACAACAACGAAATGGCCGAGGTGGTCATCCATTTACTGGTGAAGAAATTACAAAAGTTGGCGGCCGTCATTTTACCACGACAGGCTATTACAAACACCACAACGCCGTCTAGTTCCGCAAACATCTCCGTTAAACAACATGCTCACATTCCGAGCGCCTTGCAAACAAAAGCTGATGAGGAACGTGTTGATGGATTTAATGTTTGTCCTATATGTATTATCGCCATCTTATGTTTAGGAAGTGCAAGTAAGCTTTCCAGGCCTTTTCAAAGTTGTGTGTCCGTTCAGTGACACTGGGGTCACCACTCGCCATTCAGCAGTGGACTGCTGGAGGGTATATCTTAGTGGACTGCTGGAGGGTATACAACAGTGTACTGCCGGAGGGTATAAAGCAGTGGACTGCCAGAGAGTATACAGCAGTGGACTCCCGGAGGCTATACAGCAGTGGACTGCCGGAGGGTATACACTATACAGCAGTGGACTGCTGGAGGGTATACAACAGTGGACTGCTGGATAGTACACAACAGTGGACTGCTGGAGAGTATACAGCAGTGGACTGCTGGAGGGTATACAACAGTGGACTGTCGGAGGGTATACAGCAGTGGACTGCCGGAGGGTATACAGCAGTGAACTGCCGGAGGGTATACAACAGTGTACTGCCGGAGGGTGTACAGCAGTGGGCTCCCGGAGGGTATACAACAGTGGACTGCCGGAGGGTATACACTATACAGCAGTGGACTGCCGGAGGGTATACAGCAGTGGACTGCTGCAGGGTATACAGCAGTGGACTACTGGAGGGTATACAGCAGAGGACTGCCGGAGGGTATACAGCAGTGGACTGCTGGAGAGTATACAGCAGTAGACTGCTGGAGGGTATACAGCAGTGGACTGTCGGAGGGTATACAACAGTGGACTGTCGGAGGGTATACAGCAGTGAACTGCCGGAGGGTATACAGCAGTGGACTACCGGAGGGTATACAACAGTGGACTGCTGGAGGGTATACAGCAGTGGACTGCTGGAGGGTATACAGCAGAAGACTGCTGGAGGGTATACAACAGTGGACTGCCGGAGGGTATACAGCAGTGGACTACCGGAGGGTATACAGCAGTGGACTGCTGGAGGGAATACAGCAGAAGACTGCTGGAGGGTATACAACAGTGGACTGCTGGAGGGTATACAACAGTGGACTGCTGGAGGGTATACAGCAGTGGACTACCGGAGGGTATACAGCAGTGGACTGCTGGAGGGTATACAGCAGAAGACTGCTGGAGGGTATACAACAGTGGACTGCCGGAGGGTATACAGCAGTGGACTACCGGAGGGTATACAGCAGTGGACTGCTGGAGGGTATACAGCAGAAGACTGCTGGAGGGTATACAGCAGTGGACTACCGGAGGGTATACAGCAGTGGACTGCTGGAGGGTATACAGCAGAAGACTGCTGGAGGGTATACAACAGTGGACTGCTGGAGGGTATACAGCAGTGGACTGCCGGAGGGTATACAGCAGTGGACGGCCGGAGGGTATACAGCAGTGGACTGCCGAAGGGTATACAGCAGTGGACTGCCGGAGGGCATAGAGCAGTGGACTGCCGGAGGGTATACGGCAGTGAACTGCCGGAGGGTATACACTATACAACAGTGGACTGTCGGAGGGTATACATCAGTGGACTGCTGGAGGGTATACAGCAGTGGACTGCTGGAGGGTATACACTATACAGCAGTGGACTGCCGGAGGGTATACAGCAGTGGACTGCTGGAGGGTATACAGCAGAATACTGCTGGAGGGTATACAACAGTGGACTGCCGGAGGGTATACAGCAGTGGACTGCTGGAGGGTATACAGCAGTGGACTGCTGGAGGGTATACAGCAGTGGACTGCTGAAGGGTATACAGCAGTGGAATGCCGGAGGGTATATAGCAGTGAACTGCCGGAGGGTATACAAATGTGGACTGCTGGAGGGTATAGTGGACTGCCGGAGGGTATACAACAGTGTACTGCTGGAGGGTATACAGCAATGAACTGCCGTAGGGTATACACTATACAGCAGTGGACTGCTGGAGAGTATACAGCAGTGGACTGCCGGAGAGTATACAGCAGTGGACTGCTGGAGGGTATACAGCAGTGAACTGCCGGAGGGAATACAGCAGTGGACTGCTGGAGGGTATACAGCAGTGGACTGCTGGAGGGTATACAGCAGTAGACTGCCGGAGGGTATACACTATACAGCAGTGGACTGCCGGAGGGTATACAGCAGTGAACTGCCGGAGGGTATACAACAGTGGATTGCTGGAGGGTATAGTGGACTGCCGGAGGGTATACAACAGTGAACTGCCGGAGGGTATACAGGAGTGGACTGCCGGAGGGGGCAACGGGGCTGGCAGCCCCCGTGCCGCAGGAACACTAGTTGGGCGCCGTAGGCGCCCCCAAACACATGGGGGGCGCCCCAAACCCATAGAGGGCGCCCACCCCGAAAAATACGGAGAGTGCACCTCGATGCCCAAAAGCATACCGAACTTCATAACTTCGGAACGGCGCTCTCAAAACTCGGAAGCGCGCTCTCGAACGCGATTAAGCATGCACACCGAATCTGAGGAGGGCGCCCCAAAATCCATAGAGGGCGCCCCCAATCCCAAGACCATGTAGGATGCCCCCAATCCCATGGAGGGAGCTCCCAATCCCATGGAGGATGCCCCCAATCCCATGGAGGATGCCCCCAATCCCATGGAGGATGCCCCCAATTCCATGAAGGATGCCCCCAATCCCATGGAGGGTGCTCCCAATTCAGCGGACAGATCTCCGATGCCCGAAAAGCACCCCAAACTTCGGAAGGGCGCCCGAAACTCGGAAGGGCGCCCTCAAATGCGATGAAGTGCACCCCGAATCTGAGGAGAGTGCCCCTAAACTCATGATGCCCACCAAAACCCATGGAGGGCGCTCTAAAACCCATGGATGGCGCTACCAAATAATAAAAGTGTCAAAACGGTTTGGGTGTTACAATAATGAGTTATTTTGGCGCGACACTGTAATTTTGCCACGACACCTCGCCGCACCTCATGACCATGGCCACTGGTGGATACAGGGGGGGGGGGGGCATTAGGGGCAAATTACCCCCTCCTACAGTAACATGGAGGGGGCATTTAATACAAGTATGCCCCCCGCGCGTTCCTGATTTGGCAATGAGAAGTGATAATTAGCACGCGCACCGCTGGGAGGGGGGGGGGGGGGGGCAAAATCTGCAACCTCCCGGATTTTCTGAATAACTTGAACACTATGAAAGATATCGAAATCAAACTTTTAGTACCTTATCCTGCATCAATTCCACGTCTTCTTACCAAACGTCAATGAAATCGATGTATCACCTTTGGAAATAATGACGTTTTATTGACGTTATGGCATGCCATTTTTGGTGGAAAAACGATAAATGTTTGAAAAATCGTAGAACATCGGGTTTTAATGCAAAGTACAAATAAAAAAGGTGAAAAGAAAAGAAATTAAATTGTCTTCACAAAATTATCTCGGATTTGCGTTGGTTTGTCTTAAACCCGAATTTTAATCAATTGTTGAAGATATTACAAAATGGAACATACAAATTGAAGCACAAAGTATGGATGATACCAACACCAAATTTCAAAACAATATCATTATGTTTGACTCATTTATGGATCCATAAGTTTAGGTAACTCCTGACTTCATTTTTTAAGTTACGCTTTTTGGCTTCTAGTGACCAGATACAGACAAATAAATGCCAGCACTATATTTCTGAGACCAAACTGGGCTAGAAACATGCCTTTTTATTTAGATGAATAAATTCAAAATGTTGACCTTATGTGACCTTATGTGACCTTCACCTGAGGGTCATTATATGGGGTCAGGTTATAAAAATGGCTGCTACTATCGAATAATTCGTGTAAACTAACCGATAAAACATGTGTAGCATGGCTTTCGTATACCTATTGCCAATAGTGACCTTTTGTGATTTTTTTTTCTATAATCAAGTACATGTATTTGCAAACAGCACGGTACACACACACTGCACACTGCACACTGCACACACTGCACACTACCACACTATCCCTCTACTAGGCACTTATGTGTGCGGCCCGTCTGGCCAAGGGACGGTGCCAGTAGCATCGGCAAACCGTCCCGGCTCCGGGGAGGTCTGGGGGTTACTTCCCCGACCGGGGAGGGCTGGAGGATACCGCCCCGGCGCTCCAGACGGGCCGCCGCCACGGCCGCACCGCCTCAGGTTACACGCGTTCGTTTCGCGAGGCGGTGCCCCTGTCCACCGGCCGAGCGTCCGAAACGTCGGCAATAAGCATGCCGCCGGCGTCCCGGACGACCGGCAGGCCGACCGACCCTGCAACTCGTGCCAGGGCCGGTCCCGGGTTAGCCCGGATGGGTTATGGGCGGGGGCCATATGCGTAACTGTATTTGATCAGTTCCTTCTTCTTCTCTTTGTTTGATGAGAAAACTAAATAACAATAATACAAAGCACTATGCAACAAAACGTGTTAGACCTACGCTACGCAGATGACACTGCCATATTCGCATGATCCCATTTCTTTTTAAATTCTCTTTGATCATCCTTGCACAGCGCAACCATATGCTCCAGTTCACGATCAGCCCGGAGCCACCTGATAACCTCATTGAAGCTCAAATACTCCCTTTTTGCAATAATCATCTTAGCGACTACAATTACATGATTTACAAAAGTTGATGTCCCGAGGCCTAGAAGCACAGTCTTGGCACTAAAGTCCGACCCCGTATCCAGAATATGATTCGTTACAAGCCAGTCTTTAATTGTTTTCCAAAAAGTATGCACAAAATGGCAATGCCAAAATTTATGCTCGATATTATCTTCTTCCCCCGACACCGATTGCAATTGCTAGATTCCGCCACTCCTATCCGATACAGCAAACGTTGAGTAACATGTGTCCTGGTAATAATTTTATACTGAATACTACGATACCGCATTGAACTTGTTGCTAGTATATTATTCCAATACACATCATTACATGCAACATTCATGAACGTTTCGTTCCACTTCCTTTCCCATTTATGTGTATGTTCTCTGTGTATTACCTTTTGTGACCTTACCTTGACCTTGGTTTACAATTTCACTTTTGCTTATGCGGGATATGCCTTATAGTAGTAGTGACGGAATGGAAAGGAATGGAACTAAGAGCTAATGGATCGAAAATAAATGGACAGCTAAATGCTGCCGCGTTCTGACATGTATTCATCAATTACGAAGCCAAACGAATGGGGCGGAACAATGTGTAGGTACGTATGGACTCTTACAACAACGAAATGGCCGAAGTGGTCATCCATTGACTGGTGAAGAAATGACAAAAGTTGGCGGCCGTCATTTTACCACGACAGGCTATTACAAACACCACAACGCCGTCTAGTTCCGCAAACATCTCCGTCAAACAACATGCTCACATTCCGAGCGCCTTGCAAACAAAAGCTGATGAGGAACGTGTTGATGGATTTAATGCTTGTCCTATATGTATTATCGCCATCTTATGTTTAGGAAGTGCAGGTAAACTTTCCAGGCCATTTCAAATTTGTGTGTCCGTTCAGTGACACTGGGGTCACCACTCGCCATTCAGCAGTGGACTGCTGGAGGGTATATCTTAGTGGACTGCTGGAGGGTATACAACAGTGTACTGCCGGAGGGTATAAAGCAGTGGACTGCCAGAGAGTATACAGCAGTGGACTCCCGGAGGGTATACAGCAGTGGACTGCCGGAGAGTATACACTATACACCAGTGAACTGCTGGAGGGTATACAGCAGTGGACTGCTGGAGGGTATACAACAGTGGACTGGCGGAGGGTATACAGCAGTGGACTGCCGGAAAGTATACAGCAGTGGACTGCGGGATGGTATACAGCAGTGGACTGCCGGAGGGTATACAGCAGTGGACTGCTGGAGGGTATACAGCAGTGAACTGCCGGAGGGTATACAACAGTGTACTGCTGGAGGGTATACAGCAGAGGACTGCTGGAGGGTATACAATAGTGGACTGCTGGAGGGTATACAGCAGTGGACTGCCGGAGAGTATACAGCAGTGGACTGCTGGAGGGTATACAGCAGAGGACTGCTGGAGGGTATACAATAGTGGACTGCTGGAGGGTATACAGCAGTGGACTGCCGGAGGGTATACAACAGTGTACTGCTGGAGGGTATACAGCAGTGGACTGCTGGAGGGTATACAGCAGTGGACTGCTGGAGGGTATACAGCAGAGGACTGCTGGAGGGTATACAATAGTGGACTGCTGGAGGGTATACAGCAGTGGACTGCCGGAGAGTATACAGCAGTGGACTGCTGGAGGGTATACAGCAGAGGACTGCTGGAGGGTATACAACAGTGGACTGCCGGAGGGTATACAGCAGTGGACTGTTGGAGGGTATACAGCAGTGAACTACCGGAGGGTATACAGCAGTGGACTGCCGGAGGGTATACAGCAGTGGACTGTCGGAGAGTATACATCAGTGTACTGCTGGAGGGTATACACTATACAACAGTGTACTGCCGGAGGGTATACACTATACAACAGTGGACTGCTGGAGGGTATACATCAGTGGACTGCCGGAGGGTATACACTATACAGCAGTGGGCTGCCGGAGGGTATACAGCAGTAGACTGCTGGAGGGTATACAGCAGTGGAATGCCGGAGGATATACAGCAGTGGACTGCTGGAGGGTATACAGCAGTGGACTGCCGGAGGGTATACAGCAGTGGCCTGCCGGAGGGTATACAGCAGTGGACTGCTGGAGGGTATACAGCAGTGGACTGCTGGAGGGTATACAGCAGAGGACTGCTAGAGGGTATACAACAGTGGACTGCCGGAGGGTATACACTATACAGCAGTGAACAGCCGGAGGGTATACAGCAGTGGACTGCCGGAGAGTATACAACAGTGGACTGTCGGAGGGTATACAGCAGTGGACTGTCGGAAGGTATACAACAGTGGACTGCTGGAGGGTATACAGCAGTGAACTGCCGGAGGGTATACAGCAGTGGACTGCCGGAGGGTATACCACAGTGGACTGCTGGAGAGTATAGTGGACTGCCGGAGGATATACATCAGTGGACTGCCGGAGGGTATAGTGGACTGCCGGAGAGCATACAGCAGTGGACTGTCGGAGGGTATAGTGGACTGCCGGAGGGTATACATCAGTGGACTGCCGGAGGGTATAGTGGACTGCCGGAGAGTATACAGCAGTGGACTGTCGGAGGGTATAGTGGACTGTCGGAGGGTATACATCAGTGGACTGCCGGAGGGTATAGTGGACTGCCGGAGAGTATACAGCAGTGGACTGTCGGAGGGTATAGTGGACTGCCGGAGAGTATACAGCAGTGGACTGTCGGAGGGTATAGTGGACTGCCGGAGGGTATACAGCAGTGGACTGCCGGAGGGTATAGTGAACTGCCGGAGAGTATACAGCAGTGGACTGCCGGAGGGTATAGTGAACTGCCGGAGAGTATACAGCAGTGGACTGCCGGAGGGTATAGTGAACTGCTGGAGGGTATACAACAGTGGACTGCCGGAGGGCATACAACAGTGGACTGCCGGAGGGTATATATACACCATACAGCAGTGAACTGCCGGAGGGTATACAGCAGTGGACTGCTGGAGGGTATACAGCAGTGGACTGCTGGAGGGAATACAGCAGTGGACTGCTGGAAGGTATACATCAGTGGACTGCCGGAGGATATACAGCAGTGGACTGCCGGAGGGTATACAGCAGTGGGTTGCCGGAGGGTATACAGCAGTGGACGGCCGGAGGGTATACAGCAGTGGACTGTCGGAGGGTATACACTATACAGCAGTGAACTGCTGGAGGGTATACAGCAGTGGACTGCTGGAGGGTATACAACAGTGGACTGTCGGAGGGTATACAGCAGTGGACTGCCGGAGGGTATACACTATACAGCAGTGAACTGCTGGAGGGTATACAGCAGTGGACTGCGGGATGGTATACAGCAGTGAACTACCGGAGGGTATACAACAGTCGACTGTCGGAGGGTATACAGCAGTGGACTGCCGGAGGGTATACAGCAGTGGACTGCCGGAGAGTATAAAGCAGTGGACTGCTGGAGGGTATACAGCAGAGGACTGCTGGAGAGTATACAATAGTGGACTGCCGGAGGGTATGCAGCAGTGGACTGCCGGAGGGTATACAGCAGTGGAATGTCGGAGAGTATACAGCAGTGGACTGCTGGAGGGTATACAGCAGAGGACTGCTGGAGGGTATACAGCAGTGTACTGCTGGAGGGTATACAGCACTGGACTGCTGGAGGGTATACAACAGTGGACTGCCGGAGGGTATACAGCAGTGGACTGCCGGAGCGTATACAGCAGTGGACTGCCGGAGGATATACAGCAGAGGACTGCTGGAGGGTATACAGCAGTGGACTGCTGGAGGGTATACAGCAGTGGAATGCCGGAGGGTATACAGCAGTGGACTGCCGGAGAGTATACACTATACAGCAGTGAACTGCCGGAGGGTATACAGCAGTGGACTGCCGGAGAGTATACAACAGTGGACTGTCGGAGGGAATACAGCAGTGGACTGCCGGAGAGTATACAACAGTGGACTGTCGGAGGGTATACAGCAGTTGACTGTTGGAGGGTATACATCAGTGGACTGTCGGAGAGTATACAGCAGTGGACTGTCGGAGAGTGTAGTGGACTGTCGGAGGATATACATCAGTGGACTGCCGGAGGGTATAGTGGACTGCCGGAGAGTATACAGCAGTGGACTGTCGGAGGGTATAGTGGACTGCCGGAGGGTATACATCAGTGGACTGCCGGAGGGTATAGTGGACTGCCGGAGAGTATACAGCAGTGGACTGTCGGAGGGTATAGTGGACTGTCGGAGGGTATACATCAGTGGACTGCCGGAGGGTATAGTGGACTGCCGGAGAGTATACAGCAGTGGACTGTCGGAGGGTATAGTGGACTGCCGGAGAGTATACAGCAGTGGACTGTCGGAGGGTATAGTGGACTGCCGGAGGGTATACAGCAGTGGACTGTCGGAGGGTATAGTGGACTGCCGGAGGGTATACATCAGTGGACTGCCGGAGGGTATAGTGGACTGCCGGAGAGTATACAGCAGTGGACTGTCGGAGGGTATAGTGGACTGTCGGAGGGTATACATCAGTGGACTGCCGGAGGGTATAGTGGACTGCCGGAGAGTATACAGCAGTGGACTGTCGGAGGGTATAGTGGACTGCCGGAGAGTATACAGCAGTGGACTGTCGGAGGGTATAGTGGACTGCCGGAGGGTATACAGCAGTGGACTGCCGGAGGGTATAGTGGACTGCCGGAGAGTATACAGCAGTGGACTGCCGGAGGGTATAGTGAACTGCTGGAGGGTATACAACAGTGGACTGCCGGAGGGTATATATACACCATACAGCAGTGAACTGCCGGAGGGTATACAGCAGTGGACTGCTGGAGGGTATACAGCAGTGGACTGCTGGAGGGAATACAGCAGTGGACTGCTGGAAGGTATACATCAGTGGACTGCCGGAGGATATACAGCAGTGGACTGCCGGAGGGTATACAGCAGTGGGTTGCCGGAGGGTATACAGCAGTGGACGGCCGGAGGGTATACAGCAGTGGACTGTCGGAGGGTATACACTATACAGCAGTGAACTGCTGGAGGGTATACAGCAGTGGACTGCTGGAGGGTATACAACAGTGGACTGTCGGAGGGTATACAGCAGTGGACTGCCGGAGGGTATACACTATACAGCAGTGAACTGCTGGAGGGTATACAGCAGTGGACTGCTGGAGGGTATACAGCAGTGGACTGCTGGAGGGTATACAGCAGTGGACTGTCGGAGGGTATACAACAGTGGACTGCTGGAGAGTATACAGCAGTGAACTGCTGGAGGGTATACCACAGTGGACTGCTGGAGGGTATACCACAGTGGACTGCTGGAGAGTATACAGCAGTGAACTGCTGGAGGGTATACAGCAGTGAACTACCGGAGGGTATACAACAGTCGACTGTCGGAGGGTATACAGCAGTGGACTGCCGGAGGGTATACAGCAGTGGACTGCCGGAGAGTATAAAGCAGTGGACTGCTGGAGGGTATACAGCAGAGGACTGCTGGAGAGTATACAATAGTGGACTGCCGGAGGGTATGCAGCAGTGGACTGCCGGAGGGTATACAGCAGTGGAATGTCGGAGAGTATACAGCAGTGGACTGCTGGAGGGTATACAGCAGAGGACTGCTGGAGGGTATACAGCAGTGTACTGCTGGAGGGTATACAGCACTGGACTGCTGGAGGGTATACAACAGTGGACTGCCGGAGGGTATACAGCAGTGGACTGCCGGAGCGTATACAGCAGTGGACTGCCGGAGGATATACAGCAGAGGACTGCTGGAGGGTATACAGCAGTGGACTGCTGGAGGGTATACAGCAGTGGAATGCCGGAGGGTATACAGCAGTGGACTGCCGGAGAGTATACACTATACAGCAGTGAACTGCCGGAGGGTATACAGCAGTGGACTGCCGGAGAGTATACAACAGTGGACTGTCGGAGGGAATACAGCAGTGGACTGCCGGAGAGTATACAACAGTGGACTGTCGGAGGGTATACAGCAGTTGACTGTTGGAGGGTATACATCAGTGGACTGTCGGAGAGTATACAGCAGTGGACTGTCGGAGAGTGTAGTGGACTGTCGGAGGATATACATCAGTGGACTGCCGGAGGGTATAGTGGACTGCCGGAGAGTATACAGCAGTGGACTGTCGGAGGGTATAGTGGACTGCCGGAGGGTATACATCAGTGGACTGCCGGAGGGTATAGTGGACTGCCGGAGAGTATACAGCAGTGGACTGTCGGAGGGTATAGTGGACTGTCGGAGGGTATACATCAGTGGACTGCCGGAGGGTATAGTGGACTGCCGGAGAGTATACAGCAGTGGACTGTCGGAGGGTATAGTGGACTGCCGGAGAGTATACAGCAGTGGACTGTCGGAGGGTATAGTGGACTGCCGGAGGGTATACAGCAGTGGACTGCCGGAGGGTATAGTGGACTGCCGGAGAGTATACAGCAGTGGACTGCCGGAGGGTATAGTGAACTGCTGGAGGGTATACAACAGTGGACTGCCGAAGGGTATAGTGGACTGCCGGAGGGCATACAACAGTGGACTGCCGGAGGGTATATATACACCATACAGCAGTGAACTGCCGGAGGGTATACAGCAGTGGACTGCTGGAGGGTATACAGCAGTGGACTGCTGGAGGGAATACAGCAGTGGACTGCTGGAAGGTATACATCAGTGGACTGCCGGAGGATATACAGCAGTGGACTGCCGGAGGGTATACAGCAGTGGGTTGCCGGAGGGTATACAGCAGTGGACGGCCGGAGGGTATACAGCAGTGGACTGTCGGAGGGTATACACTATACAGCAGTGAACTGCTGGAGGGTATACAGCAGTGGACTGCTGGAGGGTATACAACAGTGGACTGTCGGAGGGTATACAGCAGTGGACTGCCGGAGGGTATACACTATACAGCAGTGAACTGCTGGAGGGTATACAGCAGTGGACTGCTGGAGGGTATACAGCAGTGGACTGCTGGAGGGTATACAGCAGTGGACTGTCGGAGGGTATACAACAGTGGACTGCTGGAGAGTATACAGCAGTGAACTGCTGGAGGGTATACCACAGTGGACTGCTGGAGGGTATACCACAGTGGACTGCTGGAGAGTATACAGCAGTGAACTGCTGGAGGGTATACAGCAGTGAACTACCGGAGGGTATACAACAGTCGACTGTCGGAGGGTATACAGCAGTGGACTGCCGGAGGGTATACAGCAGTGGACTGCCGGAGAGTATAAAGCAGTGGACTGCTGGAGGGTATACAGCAGAGGACTGCTGGAGAGTATACAATAGTGGACTGCCGGAGGGTATGCAGCAGTGGACTGCCGGAGGGTATACAGCAGTGGAATGTCGGAGAGTATACAGCAGTGGACTGCTGGAGGGTATACAGCAGAGGACTGCTGGAGGGTATACAGCAGTGTACTGCTGGAGGGTATACAGCACTGGACTGCTGGAGGGTATACAACAGTGGACTGCCGGAGGGTATACAGCAGTGGACTGCCGGAGCGTATACAGCAGTGGACTGCCGGAGGATATACAGCAGAGGACTGCTGGAGGGTATACAGCAGTGGACTGCTGGAGGGTATACAGCAGTGGAATGCCGGAGGATATACAGCAGTGGACTGCTGGAGGGTATACAGCAGTGGACTGCCGGAGGGTATACAGCAGTGGACTGCCGGAGAGTATACAACAGTGGACTGTCGGAGGGTATACAACAGTGGACTGTCGGAGGGTATACAGCAGTGGACTGCCGGAGAGTATACACTATACAGCAGTGAACTGCCGGAGGGTATACAGCAGTGGACTGCGGGATGGTATACAGCAGTGGACTGCCGGAGGGTATACAACAGTGGACTGTCGGAGGGTACACAGCAGTGGACTGCCGGAGAGTATACACTATACAGCAGTGAACTGCCGGAGGGTATACAGCAGTGGACTGCCGGAGAGTATACAACAGTGGACTGTCGGAGGGTATACAACAGTGGACTGTCGGAGGGTATACAGCAGTGGACTGCCGGAGAGTATACACTATACAGCAGTGAACTGCCGGAGGATATACAGCAGTGGACTGCTGGAGGGTATACAGCAGTGGACTGCCGGAGGGTATACAACAGTGGACTGTCGGAGGGTATACAGCAGTGGACTGCCGGAGAGTATACACTATACAGCAGTGAACTGCCGGAGGGTATACAGCAGTGGACTGCCGGAGAGTATACAACAGTGGACTGTCGGAGGGAATACAGCAGTGGACTGCCGGAGAGTATACAACAGTGGACTGTCGGAGGGTATACAGCAGTGTACTGCTGGAGGGTATACAGCAGTGGACTGTCGGAGGGTATACAGCAGTGGACTGCTGGAGGATAAACAGCAGAGGACTGCTGGAGGGTATGCAGCAGTGGACTGCTGGAGGGTATACAGCAGTGGAATGCCGGAGGATATACAGCAGTGGACTGCTGGAGGGTATACAGCAGTGGACTGCCGGAGGGTATACAACAGTGGACTGTCGGAGGGTATACAGCAGTGGACTGCCGGAGAGTATACACTATACAGCAGTGAACTGCCGGAGGGTATAGTGGACTGCCGGAGAGTATACAGCAGTGGACTGTCGGAGGGTATAGTGGACTGCCGGAGAGTATACAGCAGTGGACTGTCGGAGGGTATAGTGGACTGCCGGAGGGTATACAGCAGTGGACTGTCGGAGGGTATAGTGGACTGCCGGAGGGTATACATCAGTGGACTGCCGGAGGGTATAGTGGACTGCCGGAGAGTATACAGCAGTGGACTGTCGGAGGGTATAGTGGACTGTCGGAGGGTATACATCAGTGGACTGCCGGAGGGTATAGTGGACTGCCGGAGAGTATACAGCAGTGGACTGTCGGAGGGTATAGTGGACTGCCGGAGAGTATACAGCAGTGGACTGTCGGAGGGTATAGTGGACTGCCGGAGGGTATACAGCAGTGGACTGCCGGAGGGTATAGTGGACTGCCGGAGAGTATACAGCAGTGGACTGCCGGAGGGTATAGTGAACTGCTGGAGGGTATACAACAGTGGACTGCCGGAGGGTATATATACACCATACAGCAGTGAACTGCCGGAGGGTATACAGCAGTGGACTGCTGGAGGGTATACAGCAGTGGACTGCTGGAGGGAATACAGCAGTGGACTGCTGGAAGGTATACATCAGTGGACTGCCGGAGGATATACAGCAGTGGACTGCCGGAGGGTATACAGCAGTGGGTTGCCGGAGGGTATACAGCAGTGGACGGCCGGAGGGTATACAGCAGTGGACTGTCGGAGGGTATACACTATACAGCAGTGAACTGCTGGAGGGTATACAGCAGTGGACTGCTGGAGGGTATACAACAGTGGACTGTCGGAGGGTATACAGCAGTGGACTGCCGGAGGGTATACACTATACAGCAGTGAACTGCTGGAGGGTATACAGCAGTGGACTGCTGGAGGGTATACAGCAGTGGACTGCTGGAGGGTATACAGCAGTGGACTGTCGGAGGGTATACAACAGTGGACTGCTGGAGAGTATACAGCAGTGAACTGCTGGAGGGTATACCACAGTGGACTGCTGGAGGGTATACCACAGTGGACTGCTGGAGAGTATACAGCAGTGAACTGCTGGAGGGTATACAGCAGTGAACTACCGGAGGGTATACAACAGTCGACTGTCGGAGGGTATACAGCAGTGGACTGCCGGAGGGTATACAGCAGTGGACTGCCGGAGAGTATAAAGCAGTGGACTGCTGGAGGGTATACAGCAGAGGACTGCTGGAGAGTATACAATAGTGGACTGCCGGAGGGTATGCAGCAGTGGACTGCCGGAGGGTATACAGCAGTGGAATGTCGGAGAGTATACAGCAGTGGACTGCTGGAGGGTATACAGCAGAGGACTGCTGGAGGGTATACAGCAGTGTACTGCTGGAGGGTATACAGCACTGGACTGCTGGAGGGTATACAACAGTGGACTGCCGGAGGGTATACAGCAGTGGACTGCCGGAGCGTATACAGCAGTGGACTGCCGGAGGATATACAGCAGAGGACTGCTGGAGGGTATACAGCAGTGGACTGCTGGAGGGTATACAGCAGTGGAATGCCGGAGGGTATACAGCAGTGGACTGCCGGAGAGTATACACTATACAGCAGTGAACTGCCGGAGGGTATACAGCAGTGGACTGCCGGAGAGTATACAACAGTGGACTGTCGGAGGGAATACAGCAGTGGACTGCCGGAGAGTATACAACAGTGGACTGTCGGAGGGTATACAGCAGTTGACTGTTGGAGGGTATACATCAGTGGACTGTCGGAGAGTATACAGCAGTGGACTGTCGGAGAGTGTAGTGGACTGTCGGAGGATATACATCAGTGGACTGCCGGAGGGTATAGTGGACTGCCGGAGAGTATACAGCAGTGGACTGTCGGAGGGTATAGTGGACTGCCGGAGGGTATACATCAGTGGACTGCCGGAGGGTATAGTGGACTGCCGGAGAGTATACAGCAGTGGACTGTCGGAGGGTATAGTGGACTGTCGGAGGGTATACATCAGTGGACTGCCGGAGGGTATAGTGGACTGCCGGAGAGTATACAGCAGTGGACTGTCGGAGGGTATAGTGGACTGCCGGAGAGTATACAGCAGTGGACTGTCGGAGGGTATAGTGGACTGCCGGAGGGTATACAGCAGTGGACTGCCGGAGGGTATAGTGGACTGCCGGAGAGTATACAGCAGTGGACTGCCGGAGGGTATAGTGAACTGCTGGAGGGTATACAACAGTGGACTGCCGAAGGGTATAGTGGACTGCCGGAGGGCATACAACAGTGGACTGCCGGAGGGTATATATACACCATACAGCAGTGAACTGCCGGAGGGTATACAGCAGTGGACTGCTGGAGGGTATACAGCAGTGGACTGCTGGAGGGAATACAGCAGTGGACTGCTGGAAGGTATACATCAGTGGACTGCCGGAGGATATACAGCAGTGGACTGCCGGAGGGTATACAGCAGTGGGTTGCCGGAGGGTATACAGCAGTGGACGGCCGGAGGGTATACAGCAGTGGACTGTCGGAGGGTATACACTATACAGCAGTGAACTGCTGGAGGGTATACAGCAGTGGACTGCTGGAGGGTATACAACAGTGGACTGTCGGAGGGTATACAGCAGTGGACTGCCGGAGGGTATACACTATACAGCAGTGAACTGCTGGAGGGTATACAGCAGTGGACTGCTGGAGGGTATACAGCAGTGGACTGCTGGAGGGTATACAGCAGTGGACTGTCGGAGGGTATATAACAGTGGACTGCTGGAGAGTATACAGCAGTGAACTGCTGGAGGGTATACCACAGTGGACTGCTGGAGGGTATACCACAGTGGACTGCTGGAGAGTATACAGCAGTGAACTGCTGGAGGGTATACAGCAGTGAACTACCGGAGGGTATACAACAGTCGACTGTCGGAGGGTATACAGCAGTGGACTGCCGGAGGGTATACAGCAGTGGACTGCCGGAGAGTATAAAGCAGTGGACTGCTGGAGGGTATACAGCAGAGGACTGCTGGAGAGTATACAATAGTGGACTGCCGGAGGGTATGCAGCAGTGGACTGCCGGAGGGTATACAGCAGTGGAATGTCGGAGAGTATACAGCAGTGGACTGCTGGAGGGTATACAGCAGAGGACTGCTGGAGGGTATACAGCAGTGTACTGCTGGAGGGTATACAGCACTGGACTGCTGGAGGGTATACAACAGTGGACTGCCGGAGGGTATACAGCAGTGGACTGCCGGAGCGTATACAGCAGTGGACTGCCGGAGGATATACAGCAGAGGACTGCTGGAGGGTATACAGCAGTGGACTGCTGGAGGGTATACATCAGTGGAATGCCGGAGGATATACAGCAGTGGACTGCTGGAGGGTATACAGCAGTGGACTGCCGGAGGGTATACAGCAGTGGACTGCCGGAGAGTATACAACAGTGGACTGTCGGAGGGTATACAACAGTGGACTGTCGGAGGGTATACAGCAGTGGACTGCCGGAGAGTATACACTATACAGCAGTGAACTGCCGGAGGGTATACAGCAGTGGACTGCGGGATGGTATACAGCAGTGGACTGCCGGAGGGTATACAACAGTGGACTGTCGGAGGGTACACAGCAGTGGACTGCCGGAGAGTATACACTATACAGCAGTGAACTGCCGGAGGGTATACAGCAGTGGACTGCCGGAGAGTATACAACAGTGGACTGTCGGAGGGTATACAACAGTGGACTGTCGGAGGGTATACAGCAGTGGACTGCCGGAGAGTATACACTATACAGCAGTGAACTGCCGGAGGATATACAGCAGTGGACTGCTGGAGGGTATACAGCAGTGGACTGCCGGAGGGTATACAACAGTGGACTGTCGGAGGGTATACAGCAGTGGACTGCCGGAGAGTATACACTATACAGCAGTGAACTGCCGGAGGGTATACAGCAGTGGACTGCCGGAGAGTATACAACAGTGGACTGTCGGAGGGAATACAGCAGTGGACTGCCGGAGAGTATACAACAGTGGACTGTCGGAGGGTATACAGCAGTGTACTGCTGGAGGGTATACAGCAGTGGACTGTCGGAGGGTATACAGCAGTGGACTGCTGGAGGATATACAGCAGAGGACTGCTGGAGGGTATGCAGCAGTGGACTGCTGGAGGGTATACAGCAGTGGAATGCCGGAGGATATACAGCAGTGGACTGCTGGAGGGTATACAGCAGTGGACTGCCGGAGGGTATACAACAGTGGACTGTCGGAGGGTATACAGCAGTGGACTGCCGGAGAGTATACACTATACAGCAGTGAACTGCCGGAGGGTATACAGCAGTGGACTGCCGGAGAGTATACAACAGTGGACTGTCGGAGGGTATACAGCAGTGGACTGTCGGAGGGTATACACTATACAGCAGTGGACTGCCGGAGGGTATACAGCAGAGGACTGCTGGAGGTTATACAACAGTGGACTGCTAGAGGGTATGTATGTATGTATTTAGGTGCTTCCACAATGTGGGTTTTCTAGCAACCACGTCGATGAACATATCATACACAAATGTTTAAAACTAGGCTTACGACACGACACATTTCGACACAAGTTAACATTTACCTGCTTGACAGGTGATAGGTCAAGGCAGGTTTAAAGGCACCGCTGCTCTTGGCGGCTGACGCACGCACCTCTGCGGGTAGCCTGTTCCATGCATTGGATGCGCGAAATACAAAAGAACGACGGCCAAACTCGGTTCGGACACGCGGCAGCTGCAGCAGCTCATCGGTAGTTGCCCGGGTGGCACGAGCGGAGACTTCGGAGCGGCGAACTACACGCTCTCGCAGAATCTCCGGTGCACGAGTGGCTGTGAGGATGTCTCGTATGAACAAGACATCGCGTTCACATATCAGGTCGTCAATTTTGAGCCATCCCAGCTCACGCAGCACGGGTGTCACTCGGTCACGGCACCCAATATTACTGACGATACGGGCGCCAAAGTTCAAAGCTTTTTGCACGCGGTGTTTCTGTGTCGCGGTGCAGCTTCCCCAGACGGACAGGCAGTAGCGCACATGGGGAACACAAGTGCTTCGATCAGCAGCCGTTTAGTTTCGGTGGGGAGACGGTATCTCATCCTTGCGAGTCCAACGAGAATACCGTAACAGCGGCGCACGATGGCCGATATCTGCAGCTCCCACGAGAGGCACGAATCGACGGTGACGCCCAGAATCTTTACGCTTTGTGACGGTTTTATATGACTGTTGCCGAAAGCGACTGAGAAATGCGGGTCGGTGATGATCCGCCGCGACTTAATGATAACCATTTCGGTTTTGAGAGGGTTGATTTTGAGACTGTTTTGAGTGAACCAGTTATTTGCTATCGACAGATTTTTCTCTATGCGTATTTTGAGCTATGAAATGTTCAGGGGCAGGTCAGCGTCAAGAAACTGGGCGTCGTCTGCGTACAGGATCATCTTCCCGTGCGGTATGTGCTGCGTCAGGTCGTTTGTAAAGACTAGGAAGAGCACTGGTCCGAGGATCGAACCCTGGACCACCCCATGAGTCACATAAAGAACTCCAGTTCCGCCCCGCAGCGACTGTGTGCGACCCCGCAGCCATGCACCAAACCACTCCGCATCGATGCCGTACCACCCCAGCTTCTCCAGAAGACGGCCATGCTCAACGCTGTCTGATGTGTCGGCGGTGACCTTTGATGCCTTTGCCTTTGCCTTTGCCTTTGATGCCTTTGATGTGTCGGCGGTGACCAGTGACGTCACCATACCTCTATCCATGTTATCAGTCGCGTATAGGACAGCGTCAAGCATAGCCGCCTCCGTAGATAGGCCGGGGCGAAAACCATACTGCTGAGGACATAAGACATTATGCGATGACAGATAGTCCATCAGCTGACTGCACACGACGCGCTCGCACAGTTTCGCTACCGTGGACAGAATGGATATCGGCCGATAATTACTCGGGTCACTGGGGTCCCCTTTCTTATGCAGCGGGATCACTGTGGCGGACTTCCACTGGTGCGGCACCTCACACGTCACGATTGAGCTGTTAATGACATGGAGGAGGTGAGGCCCCACCACGGGAAAAGTCACTCTCAGCATGCTGATTGTGACACCGTCCGCTCCGCACGCGCGGGATGAGCCCATCCGCTGCAGCGCCGCCGATAGCTCAGGCAGCGTGGCCGGGCGCAGTGACAGCGCGCCGCTGCACACGCGCGGCGGGCGCGGCGAGAGGGTCTTCCCGGCGTAGCACGATGCCAGGGCGTCCGCCACGCCGGGACCCACGGATGCGAAGAACTGGTTCAGTTTGTCGGCCCAGTGTGGATCTCGATCAGCAGGGTTGGTTGTCCTCGGCGCGGGTTTCTTGGATGAGACTAGGAATCTTTGTATGTCTTTCCATGTTGTAGATCTGGAGTTTTTAAACGATGCCAGGAAATAGGAGGAGCAAGCACGGTTTAACACGTTCTTGACGGCGTTCCGGCGGAGTCGAAACTCCTGCTCGGTCTCTTCGCAGGGAGTTCGTTCCTTTTCTTCGCGCGCCTGATCACGTGCTTCCATGGCGGCTCTGACGTCATCATCTTGAAGCCAGGGGTATACAGCAGTGGACTGTCGGAGGGTATACGCTATACAGTAGTTGACTGCTGGAGGGTATACAGCAGTGGACTGCCGGAGAGTATACAGCAGTGGACTGTCGGAGGGTGTAGTGGACTGCCGGAGGGTATACATCAGTGGGCTGTCGGAGGGTATACAGCAGTGGACTGCCGGAGGGTGTAGTGGACTGCCGGAGGGTATACATCAGTGGGCTGTCGGAGAGTATACAGCAGTGGACTGTCGGAGGGTTTAGTGGACTGCCGGAGGGTATACATCAGTGGACTGCCGGAGGGTATAGTGGACTGCCGGAGGGTATACATCAGTGGACTGCCGGAGGGTGTAGTGGACTGCCGGAGGGTATACATCAGTGGACTGCCGGAGGGTATAGTGGACTGCCGGAGAGTATACATCAGTGGACTGCCGGAGGGTATAGTGGACTGCCGGAGGGCATACAACAGTGGACTGTCGGAGGGTATAGTGGACTGCCGGAGGGTATACAGCAGTGGACTGCCGGAGGGTATAGTGGACTGCCGGAGGGTATACAGCAGTGGACTGCCGGAGGGTATAGTGAAATGCTGGAGGGTATACAACAGTGGACTGCCGAAGGGTATAGTGGACTGCCGGAGGGCATACAACAGTGGACTGCCGGAGGGTATACACTATACAGCAGTGAACTGCCGGAGGGTATACAGCAGTGGACTTCTGGAGGGTATACAGCAGTGGACTGGTGGAAGGTATACAGCAGTGGACTGCCGGAGGGTATACAGCAGTGGACTGCCGGAGGGTATACAGCAGTGGACTGTCGGAGGGTATACAGCAGTGGACTGTCGGAGGGTATACGCTATACAGCAGTTGACTGCTGGAGGGTATACATCAGTGGACTGCCGGAGGGTATACACTATACAGCAGTGAACTGCCGGAGGGTATACAGCAGTGGACTGCTGGAGGGTATACAGCAGTGGACTGCTGGAGGGTATACAGCAGTGGACTGCTGGAAGGTATACAGCAGTGGACTGCCGGAGGGTATACAGCAGTGGACTGCCGGAGGGTATACAGCAGTGGACTGCCGAAGGGTATACAGCAGTTGACTGCCGGAGGGTATAGTGAACTGCTGGAGGGTATACAACAGTGGACTGCCGGAGGGTATACACTATACAGCAGTGAACTGCCGGAGGGTATACAGCAGTGGACTGCCGGAGGGTATACAACAGTGGACTGTCGGAGGGTATACAGCAGTGGACTGCTGGAGGGTATACAGCAGAGGACTGCTGGAGGGTATACAACAGTGGACTGCCGGAGGGTATACAGCAGTGGACTGCTGGAGGGTATACAGCAGTGGACTGCCGGAGGGTATACACTATACAGCAGTGGACTGCTGGAGGGTATACAACAGTGGACTGCCGGAGGGTATACAGCAGTGGACTGCCGGAGGGTATACAGCAGTGGACTGCTGGAGAGTATACAGCAGTGGACTCCCGGAGGGTATACACTATACAGCAGTGGACTGCTGGAGGGTATACAACAGTGGACTGCTGGAGGGTATAGTGGACTGCCGGAGGGTATACAACAGTGAACTGCGAGGGTATACAGCAGTGGACTGCCGGAGGGTATACAGCAGTGGACTGCTGGAGGGTATACAACAGTGGACTGCCGGACGGTATACAGCAGTGGACTGTCGGAGGGTATACAGCAGTGAACTACCGGAGGGTATACAGCAGTGGACTGCTGGAGGGTATTCAGCACTGGACTACCGGAGGGTATACAGCAGTGGACTGCCGGAGGGTATACAGCAGTGAACTACCGGAGGGTATACAGCAGTGGACTGCTGGAGGGTATATAGCAGTGGGCTGCCGGAGGGTATACATCAGTGGACTGCTGGAGGGTATACAGCAGTGGACTGCCGGAGGGTATACAGCAGTGGACTGCTGCAGGGTATACAGCAGTGGACTGCTGGAGGGTATACAACAGTGGACTGCTGGAGGGTATACAGCAGTGGACTGCCGGAGGGTATACAGCAGTGGACTGCTGGGGGGTATACAGCAGTGGAGTATACTGCTGGGGGTATACAGCAGCAGTAGTATACAGCAGCAGTAGTGCCTCTGCTTGCTGGAGTGCATCAACAAACTTTCCTGACTCCAACAAGCACCTTGGGAACTCCACTCGAGCAGTCACTAAATCTGCATACCATCTGATCATTTCCAAGCGCTTCATGATCAGTACCTGCATGGTCTCGGGTAACTATCGCTCTCTCCAACCTCCTTATCCCATTAAGTGCACCCACCCTGTGCATACAACTTCAACCTGTACGCTCCATATCCAGTGGTGGCTACTAAACATATATCCTGATGCCATAACCTTGCTTATAAAAGCTGGAGTCGAGCAAAACCCAGGTCCACCCGATCACAATCACACAAACCTCAAAATCAGCCATGTCAATATTAACAGCATTACATCCTCACACAGACTAGACGAATTATCTGACTTTGCAGACTCCTCTGGCACAGACATTCTCATGCTCACAGAAACAAAGTTAGATGAAACAGTTCACCCTAGCTTGTACAAGTTGCACAATTATCATGAACCATATCTGAGAAATCGCTCTAGGCACGGAGGCGGAGTGGCCGTTTATTTTAATTTATCACTTGCAGCTAGGGGATTGCCAGAACTTGAAATGGGGAGCACTGAATGGATTTGGACACTTACTAAAGTCAAAACTCACACAATCATAGCATGCTGTGTATACATTCCACCAAACTCACCCCAAGAAAAGTTAATGGACTTTATAGACACATTAGCTGAGAGTGTAGCACTTGCTCAAACTCTCAATCCAACCATGATTGTAATTCTAGGGGATTTTAATGCAGGCAACAATTACCTCAGCATAAATTATCAGAACCATAGCGGAATCACTCTTTTTGACAGACAACTCCATGACACTATATCTTCCCTCGACCTCACACAACTCATTGATCAGCCAACAAGACAAAACACTAACACTGCCAACCTAAGAGATCTAGTTTTTGTTTCAAACACAGACCTTGTAACTGACAATGGCATAGCCCCCCCCCCCCATTCTCGCAAATAGACCACTACCCAGTGTATGTCACCATGAATATAGCGAAACCAGTACTAAGGACACACTTAAAGACCATACGAGACTACAACTTACTGGATGCAGACAGACTCACAAACCAATTTATCTCAACTGACTGGGACACCATTTTTAACCAACATATAAATCAAGCCACTGAAAATTTCACACAAGTAATATTGAGTGCAGCTAACAATGCAATACCAACCCGAACAATACGATGTAGACCAAATGACAAACCCTGGTACACTAACGAACTGAAACGTGAAACACGAAAAAGAGATAGACTTTTTCGAATAGCACTCAGGCAACAGACTGACGATAGCTGGACTCGCTGGCGACATCAGAGGAATGCTGCAACAGAACTAAACAAACGTCTGAAAGGAAAATATAGAGTTACTCAAGTTCAACAGCTTTTGGCTTCTAAGAACGACCCATACAAATATCACAACATTTTGAGACAAATAACTGGAAGGACCAAACCCAGACACTGCCACCGCTGATTAGACCAGATGGACAAACTACGACTGCCGACAGCGACAAAGCCAATATACTGAATGACCACTTTGTAAACCAGTCACGACTTGACATTGGAGCCAGCCGCATCCCTGAGGTCATGCCACCAAATCCTCCAGTTCCAATTCTAGACAGGATCACTATTACTGAGAGAGAGGTTCTTAAGCTCCTGAACTCTCTAGACGTGAACAAATCGTGCGGGATAGATAATCTACCCTCCAAAATTTTGAAGTTAGTAGCAATTTTGATACTCACTCACAAAATTATTCAACAAATCGATAAGTCAAGGAACTTTTCCATCAACGTGGAAAGAGGCAAACGTTCACGCTATTTAAAAAAAGAAGGGATCAGCATCCAACCCGTCAAACTATCGTCCCATCAGTCTTCTTCCTTGTATCTCACAAATCTTAGAAAAAATAGTATTTAATCGGATATACAAACACATTTCAGAAAACGGCCTACTCACTGACAAACAGAGCGGATATAGACCAAATCATAGCACACATCTCCAACTCCTTTACTTAGTTTACAGCTTGTACAAATCTCTTGATGATTGAAATGACTTCACAGCTATATTTTTGGATATAAGCAAATATTTCGACAAAATTTGGCACGCAGGGCTCTTACACAAATGCAAAACACTATTTGGAATAACTGGATCGCTCCACAACTGGCTGAAATCTTACCTAACTGATAGAATAATGAGAGTAAGCGTCGGTAATAGCCTATCTAGCCCTCAAATCATTAACGCTGGATGCCCTCAGGGAAGTGTGTTGGGTCCATTACTCGCACTTATTTATCTTAATGACCTCGCGGACAAGACTCACAATGAATCTCTCTTTTATGCAGACGACACTTCACTGTACGCTTCATACTCGAGACAAAGTAACCTGCACCCACCTGTCAATCACTACAACAAACCTCAACCTGATTTTAACACGGCGTGCATTTGCAAAACGACCTATAGACGTTATTCCCGAATTTGGTATCAAGTGGTTCATCACGTTCAATGTAGCTAAAACTACACAGGAAACATTCACCAATGCCGTTCCCCCACGCTTACCTACACTGTCATTTAACAACTGTCCAATACCATCGACAAAAAGCCATACTCATCTCGGTCTTACTTTGTCAACCGACCTGCGATTTCACGATCATATCAATAACATCATCAAAAAAGCGAATATCGCTATGAGTCCCCTCTACCCAATTGCCAAATTTTTACCTCGTGACATTCTTGTACAAATATATAGCACGTACATACGACCAATTTTTGATTATAGTGACATTGTATATGACGGACTAAGAACAATTAGAGATACGCTGAGACTAGAACGACTACAGATGAGAGCAGCAAGACTAGTGACTGGGGCACTCTTTCGTACATCTTGCAACAAACTATTGATAGAGCTAGGTTGGGACACGCTGGACACTAGACGCACTAAACACCGACTAATCTTATATCACAAGCTTCTCGACCCACGTACTGATATGCCACAATACATCAGAGACATAGTACCGGAAACAAGACACCAGAACACAGGACGTGCGCTTCGAAATGCTAATACACTGACACTTCCAAACAATAGAACAGCACTCTTCCAGCAATCCTACATCCCAAAAACCACCCGACAGTGGAATGATCTGCCTGAGCCTACAAGAACCGATCCTTGCCTCAAATCCTTCAAAAGAGCGATAGATTCTCGATTCGGTGCCGAGGTCCCTCCAAAATTTAACAACATGGGATCAAAGATCGGAAACATTTTGCATACTCGTCTTAGACTTGATTCATCAGTTCTCAATGCTCACCTCTTCCAAATTCAAAAAGCTCCTTCCCCTTGCTGCGAGTGTGGGAACCCAAGAGAGAATGTAGCACATTTTGTTCTAAATTGTCCCCGCTTTAACGTGCTACGCTCAGAACTTTTCGACGAAGTTTCACGAATAATGCCAAGTTTCCCCCGAAATAATAACTCAAACAAGCTTGAAGTTTTACTTCATGGTATTGATTTAAGTGAAAACGAAGGAATTGAAGTTGCCAAATCGTTCCAAAAGTTTATGATCAAAACAAAAAGATTCCAGACCTAAAAGCACCCAGCAGCGGACGACGGGGCGGGCGGCACGTTGTTGTTGTTGTTGAATACATTTTATTCAGTATTATAAAAGGGCGATAACATGCAATTTTCAGGATTGGCGCAAAAGCTCTGTCAGCTTGTGACAAGGCGCCTCTCCTACCCTCGTAATTATAATGATAATAAATAGGAACAAATCAAAAACAAAAACAACCTGTAACTCATAATGGCAATACATAAATACAATCAAAACAACCCTATCTGCCGCCTCGGTACTATATTGCGCCGGTGTCGTTTTTCACTGTGGCGCCGCGACACCGCCGCCCGCCGCCGCCGCCGCACGTCGCGATGCCAAGGCCCCTTTAATGTAGTCCTGGAAGCACTCGGCCACGCGCCAGCCGCCCAGGACTACATTAAAGGGGCCACTCGGCCACGTGGCGCCGCCTGGAGGCGGCCGATTCAACTACTGAGTGGCGGATGTGGTGCGATGTGGCGGCGGTTAGTGGATAGAGATATGTATTATTGTTAGTTATTTATATTTTCATGTTAAGTAACGAACAGTAATTCTAGAGAGGTGCTTTAATTTAAGAATTGTATTCTTTTGCACCAATCTAACCACGATTATTTGTCTTGTTTTGTTTTTATGAGTTCTAAAAAATACACGTGATATGATGTGATGATGTGATGGACTGTCGGAGGGTATACACTATACAGCAGTGGACTGCTGCAGGGTATACAGCAGTGGACTGCTGGAGGGTATACAGCAGTGGACTGCTGGGGGGTATACAGCAGTGGACTGTCGGAGGGTATACACTATACAGCAGTGGACTACGGGAGGGTATACAGCAGTGGACTGCCGGAGGGTATACATCAGTGGACTGCTGGAGGATATACCGCAGTGGACTGCTGGAGGGTATACAGCAGTGGACTGTCGGAGGGTATACAGCAGTGGACTGCCGGAAGGTATACAGCAGTGGACTGCCGGAGGGTATACAACAGTGAACTACCGGAGGGTATACAGCAGTGGACTGCTGGAGAGTATACAGCAGTGGACTGCCGGAGGGTATACACTATACAGCAGTGGACTGCTGGAGGGTATAGAACAGTGGACTGCCGGAGGGTATACAGCAGTGGACTGCCGGAGGGTATACAACAGTGAACTACCGGAGGGTATACAGCAGTGGACTGCCGGAGGGTATACAACAGTGAACTACCGGAGGGTATACAGCAGTGGACTGCTGGAGAGTAAACAGCAGTGGACTGCCGGAGGGTATACACTATACAGCAGTGGACTGCTGGAGAGTATACAGCAGTGGTCTGCTCGAGGGTATACAGCAGTGGACTGCTGGATGGTATACAGCAGTGGACTGCCGGAGGGTATGCAGCAATGAACTGTCGGAGGCTAAACAGCAGTGGACTGCTGGAGGGTATACAGCAGTGGACTGCCGGAGGGTATACAGCAGAGGACTGCTGAAGGGTATACAGCAGTGGACTGCCGCAGGGTGTACAGCAGTAGACTGCCGGAGGGTATACAGCCGTGGACTGCTGGAGGGTGTACAACAGTGGACTGCCGGCGGGTATACAGCAGTGGACTGCCGGAAGATATAGTGGACTGCCGGAGGGTATACAGCAGTGGACTACCGGAGGGTATACATCAGTGGACTGCTGGAGGGTATACATCAGTGGACTGCTGGAGGGTATACAACAGTGGACTGCTGGAGGGTATAAAGCAGTGGACTGCTGGAGGGTATACAGCAGTGGACTGCCGGAGAGTATACAGCAGTGGACTGCTGGAGGGAATACAGCAGCGGACTGTCGGAGGGTATACAGCAGTGGACTGCCGGAGGGTATAGTGGACTGCCGGAGGGTATACAACAGTGAACTGCCGGAGGGTATACCGCAGTGGACTGCCGGAGGGTATACAGCAGTGGACTGCTGGAGGGTGTACAGCAGTGGACTGTCGGAGGGTATACACTATACAGCAGTGAACTGCCGGAGGGTATACAGCAGTGGACTGCCGGAGGGTATACACTATACAGCAGTGGACTGCCGGAGGGTATACACTATACAGCAGTGAACTGCCGGAGGGTATACAGCAGTGGACTGCCGGATGGTATACAGCAGTGGACTGCTGAAGGGTATACAGCAGAGGACTGCTGGAGAGCATACAGCAGTGGAATGCCAGAGGGTATACAGCAGTGGACTGCTGGAGGGTATACAGCAGTGGACTGTTGGAGGGTATACAGCAGTGAACTGCCGGAGGGTATACAACAGTGAACTGCCGGAGGATAACAGCAGTGGACTGCTGGGGGTATAAAGCAGGAGACTGTGGAGGGTATACAGCAGTGGACTGTCGGAGGGTATACAGCAGTGGACTGCCGGAGGGTATACATCAGTGAACTGCCGGAGGGTATACAGCAGTGGACTGCCGGAGGGTAACAGCAGTGGACTGCTGGGGGTATAAAGCAGTGGACTGTTGGAGGGTATACAGCAGTGGACTGCCGGAGGGTATACAGCAGTGGACTGCTGAAGGGTATACAGCAGAGGACTGCTGGAGAGTATACAGCAGTGGACTGCTGGAGGGTATACAGCAGTGGACTGCTGGAGGGTATACAGCAGTGGACTGTCGGAGGGTATACAGCAGTGAACTGCCGGAGGGTATACAGCAGTGAACTGCCGGAGGGTATACAGCAGTGTACTGCCGGAGGGTATACAGCAGAGGACTGCTGGAGGGTATACAACAGTGGACTGCTGGAGGGCATAGTGAACTGCTGGAGGGTACAGCAGTGGACTGCCAGAGGGTATACAGCAATGGACTGCCGGAGGGTGTACACTATACAGCAGTGGACTGCTGGAGGGTATACAGCAGTGGGCTGTCGGGGGGTATACAGCAGTGGACTGCCGGAGGATATACACTATACAGCAGTGAACTGCCGGATGGTATACAGCAGTGGACTGCCGGAGGGTATACACTATACAGCAGTGGACTGCTGGAGGGTTTACAACAGTGGACTGCCGGAGGGTATACAGCAGTGGACTGCCGGAGGGTATACAACAGTGGACTGCTGGAGAGTATACAGCAGTGGACTGCTGGAGGGTATACAACAGTGAACTACCGGAGGGTATACAGCAGTGGACTGCTGGAGAGTATACAGCAGTGGACTGCTGGAGGATATACAACAGTGGAGTGCTGGAGGGTATAGTGGACTGCCGGAGGGTATACAACAGTGAACTGCCGGAGGGTATAAAGCAGTGGACTTCTGGAGGGTATAGTGAACTGCTGGAGGGTATACAGCAGTGGACTGCCGGAGGGTATACAGCAGTGGACTGCCGGAGGGTATACAGCAGTGGACAGCCGGAGGATATACAGCAGTGGACTGCAGGAGGGTATACTGCAGTGGAGTGCCGGTGGGTATACAGCAGTGGACTACCGGAGGATATACAGCAGTGGGCTGCCGGAGGGTATACAGCAGTGGACTGCTGGATAGTACACAGCAGTGGACTGCTGGAGGGTATACAGCAGTGTACTGCTGGAGGGTATTCAACAGTGGACTGCCGGAGGGTATACATCAGTGGACTGCCGGATGGTATATAGCAGTGGACTGCCGGAGGGTATACAGCAGTGGACTACCGGAGGGTATACACTATACAGCATTGGACTGCCGGAGGGCTTACAGCAGTGGACTGCCGGCGGGTACACAGCAGTGGACTGCCGGAAGATATAGTGGACTGCCGGAGGGTATACAGCAGTGGACTACCGGAGGGTATACATCAGTGGACTGCTGGAGGGTATACATCAGTGGACTGCTGGAGGGTATACAACAGTGGACTGCTGGAAGGTATAAAGCAGTGGACTGCTGGAGGGTATACAGCAGTGGACTGCCGGAGGGTATACAGCAGTGGACTGCTGGAGGGTATACAGCAGTGGACTGTCGAAGGGTATACAGCAGTGGACTGCCGGAGGGTATAGTGGACTGCCGGAGGGTATACAACAGTTAACTGCCGAAGGGTATACAGCAGTGGACTGCCGGAGGGTATACAGCAGTGGACTGCTGGAGGGTATACAGCAGTGGACTGTCGGAGGATATACAGCAGTGGACTGCCGGAGGGTATAAACTATACAGCAGTGGACTGCTGGGGGTATACAGCAGTGAAATGCCGGAGGGTATACAGCAGTGGACTGCTGAAGGGTATACAGCAGAGGACTGCTGGAGAGTATACAGCAGTGGACTGCCAGAGGGTATACATCAGTGAACTGCCGGAGGGTATACAGCAGTGGACTGCCGGAGGGTATACAGCAGTGAACTGCCGGAGGGTATACAGCAGTGGACTGCCGGAGGGTATACAGCAGTGAACTGCCGGAGGGTATACAGCAGTGGACTGCCGGAGGGTATACAGCAGTTGACTGCTGGGGGGTATAAAGCAGTGGACTGTTGGAGGGTATACATCAGTGGACTGTCGGAGGGTATACAGCAGTGGATTGCCGGAGGGTATATTGGACTGCCGGAGCGTATACAGCAGTGGACTGCCGGAGGGTATACAGCAGAGGACTGCTGGAGGGTATACAGCAGAGGACTGCTGGAGGGTATACAGCAGGGACTGCCGGAGGGTATACAGCAGTGGGCTGCCAGAGGGTATACATCAGTGGACGGCCGGAGGGTATACAGCAGTGGATTGCCGGAGGGTATACAGCAGTGGACTGCCGGAGGGTATACACTATACAGCAGTGGGCTGCTGGAGAGTATACAGCAGTGGACTGCCGGAGGGTATACAGCAGTGGGCTGCCGGAGGGTATACAGCAGTGGGCTGCTGGAGAGTATACAGCAGTGGACTGCCGGAGGGTATACAGCAGTGGACTGCTGGAGGGTATACAGCAGTGGACTGCCGGAGGGTATACAGCAGTGGACTGCCGAAGGGTATATTGGACTGCCGGAGGGTATACAGCAGTGGGCTGCCGGAGGGTATACAGCAGTGGACGGCCGGAGGGTATACAGCAGTGGATTGCCGGAGGGTATATAGCAGTGGCCTGCTGGAGGGTGTACAGCAGTGGACTGCCGGAGGGTATACAGCAGTGGACTGCCGGAGGGTATACAGCAGTGAACTGCCGGAGGGTATACAGCAGTGGACTGCTGGAGGGTGTACAGCAGTGGACTGCCGGAGGGTATACAGCAGTGGACTGCCGGAGGGTATACAGCAGTGAACTGCCGGAGGGTATACAGCAGTGGACTGCTGGAGGGTATAAAAGCAGTGGACTGCCGGAGGGTATACACTATACAGCAAGTGGACTGCTGGAGGGTATAAAGCAGTGGACTGCTCGAGGGTATGCAGCAGTGGACTGCTGGAGGGTATACAGCAGTGGACTGCTGGAGGGTATGCAGCGGTGGACTGCTGAAGGGTATACAGCAGCGGACTGCCGGAGGTTATACCGCAGTGGATTGGCGGAGGGTATACAGCAGTGGACTGTCGGAGGGTATACACTATACAGCAAGTGGACTGCTGGAGGGTATAAAGCAGTGGACTGCTCGAGGGTATGCAGCAGTGGACTGCCGGAGGGTATGCAGGAGTGGGCTGCCGGAGGGTATACAGCAGTGGACTGCTGGAAGGTATACAGCAGTGGACTGCTGGAGGGTATACAAGAGTGGACTGCCGGAGGGTATACAGCAGTGAACTGCCGGAAGGTATACAGCAATGGACTGCCGAAGGGTATATTGGACTGCCGGAGGGTATACAGCAGTGGACTGCTGGAGGTTATACAGCAGTGGACTGCTGGAGGGTATACAGCAGAGGACTGCTGGAGGGTATACAACAGTGGAATGCCGGAGGGTATACAGCAGTGGACTACCGGAGGGTATACAGCAGTGGACTACCGGAGGGTATACACTATACAGCAAGTGGACTGCTGGAGGGTATAAAGCAGTGGACTGCTCGAGGGTATGCAGCAGTGGACTGCTGGAGGGTATACAGCAGTGGACTGCTGGAGGGTATGCAGCGGTGGACTGCTGAAGGGTATACAGCAGCGGACTGCCGGAGGTTATACCGCAGTGGATTGGCGGAGGGTATACAGCAGTGGACTGTCGGAGGGTATACACTATACAGCAAGTGGACTGCTGGAGGGTATAAAGCAGTGGACTGCTCGAGGGTATGCAGCAGTGGACTGCCGGAGGGTATGCAGGAGTGGGCTGCCGGAGGGTATACAGCAGTGGACTGCTGGAAGGTATACAGCAGTGGACTGCTGGAGGGTATACAAGAGTGGACTGCCGGAGGGTATACAGCAGTGAACTGCCGGAAGGTATACAGCAATGGACTGCCGAAGGGTATATTGGACTGCCGGAGGGTATACAGCAGTGGACTGCTGGAGGTTATACAGCAGTGGACTGCTGGAGGGTATACAGCAGAGGACTGCTGGAGGGTATACAACAGTGGAATGCCGGAGGGTATACAGCAGTGGACTACCGGAGGGTATACAGCAGTGAACTACCGGAGGGTATACACTATACAGCAGTGGACTGCCGGAGGGTATACAGTAGTGGACTGTCGGAGGGTATACACTATGCAGCAGTGGGCTGCCGTAGGGTATACATCTGTGGACTGCTGGAGGGTATACAGCAGTGGACTGCCGGAGGGTATACAGCAGTGGACTGCCGGAGGATATACACTATACAACAGTGGGCTACCGGAGGGTATACAGCAGTGGCCTGCTGGAGGTTATACAGCAGTGGACTGCCGGAGGATATACAGCAGTGGACTGCCGGATGGTATACAGCAGTGGACTGCCGGAGGGTATACAGCAGTGGACTACCGGAGGGTATACACTATAAAGCAGTGGACTGCCGGAGGGTATACAGCAGTGGACTGCCGGAGGGTATGCAGGAGTGGACTGCCGGAGAGTATACAGCAGTGGACTGCCGGAGGGTATGCAGCAGTGGACTGCCGGAGGGTATACAGCAGTGGACTGCCGGAGGATATACACTATACAGCAGTGAACTGCCGGATGGTATACAGCAGTGGACTGCCGGAGGGTATACAGCAGTGGACTGCCGGAGAATATACACTATACAGCAGTGAACTGCCGGATGGTATACAGCAGTGGACTGCTGGAGGGTATACAGCAGTGGACTGCCGGAGGGTATACAGCAGTGGACTGCTGGAGGGTATACAGCAGTGGACTACCGGAGGGTATACAGCAGTGGACTACCGGAGGGTATGCAGCAGTGGACTGCTGGAGGGTATACAGCAGTGGACTACCGGAGGGTATACACTATACAGCAGTGGACTGCTGGAGGATATACAGCAGTGGACTGCCGGAGGGTATGCAGGAGTGGACTGCCGGATGGTATACAGCAGTGGACTGCTGGAGGGTATACAGCAGTGGACTGCCGGAGGGTATACAGCAGTGGACTGCTGGAGGGTATACAACAATGGACTGCCGGAGGGTATACAGCAGTGAACTGCCGGAGGGTATACACTATACAGCAGTGGACTGCTGGAGGGTATACATCAGTGGACTGCCGGAGGGTATACAGCAGTGGACTGCTGGAGGGTATACAACAGTGGACTACCGGAGGGTATACAGCAGTGGACTGCTGGAGGGTATACAGCAGTGGACTACCGGAGGGTATACACTATACAGCAGTGGACTGCTGGAGGGTATACATCAGTGGACTGCCGGAGGGTATACAGCAGTGGACTGCTGGAGGGTATACAACAGTGGACTACCGGAGGGTATACAGCAGTGGACTGCTGGAGGGTATACAGCAGTGGACTACCGGAGGGTATACACTATACAGCAGTGGACTGCTGGAGGGTATACATCAGTGGACTGCCGGAGGGTATACAGCAGTGGACTGCTGGAGGGTATACAACAGTGGACTACCGGAGGGTATACAGCAGTGGACTGCTGGAGGGTATACAGCAGTGGACTACCGGAGGGTATACACTATACAGCAGTGGACTGCTGGAGGGTATACATCAGTGGACTGCCGGAGGGTATACAGCAGTGGACTGCTGGAGGGTATACAACAGTGGACTACCGGAGGGTATACAGCAGTGGACTGCTGGAGGGTATACAGCAGTGGACTACCGGAGGGTATACACTATACAGCAGTGGACTGCTGGAGGGTATACATCAGTGGACTGCCGGAGGGTATACAGCAGTGGACTGCTGGAGGGTATACAACAGTGGACTACCGGAGGGTATACAGCAGTGGACTGCTGGAGGGTATACAGCAGTGGACTACCGGAGGGTATACACTATACAGCAGTGGACTGCTGGAGGGTATACATCAGTGGACTGCCGGAGGGTATACAGCAGTGGACTGCTGGAGGGTATACAGCAATGGACTGCCGGAGGGTATACAGCAGTGGGCTGCTGCAGGGTATATATCAGTGGACTACCGGAGGGTATACACTATACAGCAGTGGACTGCTGGAGGGTATACATCAGTGGACTGCCGGAGGGTATACAGCAGTGGACTGCTGGAGAGTATACAGCAGTGGGCTGTCGGAGAGTATACAGCAGTGGACTGCCGGAGGGTAGACAGCAGTGGACTGCCGGAGGATATAGTGGACTGCCGGAGGGTATACAGCAGTGGACTACCGGAGGGTATACATCAGTGGACTGCTGGAGGGTATACAGCAGTGGACTGCCGAAGGGTATACAGCAGTGGACTGCCGGAGGGTATACACTATACAGCAGTGGACTGCTGGAGGGTATACATCAGTGGACTGCCGGAGGGTATACAACAGTGGACTGCTGGAGGGTATACAGCAGTGGACTACCGGAGGGTATACAGCAGTGGACTGCTGCAGGGTATACAGCAGTTGACTGTCGGAGGGTATACACTATACAGCAGTGGACTGCTGGAGGGTATACAACAGTGGACTGCTGGAGGGTATACAGCAGTGGACTGCTGGAGGGTATACAGCAGTGAACTGCCGGAGGGTATACAGCAGTGAACTACCGGAGGGTGTACAGCAGTGGACTGCTGGAGGGTATACAGCAGTGGACTGCTGGAGGGTATACAACAGTGGACTGCTGGAGGGTATACAACAGTGGACTGCTGGAGGGTATACAGCAATGGACTGTCGGAGAGTATACAACAGTGGAGTGTCGGAGGGTATACAACAGTGGACTGCTGGAGGGTATACAGCAGTGGACTGCCGGAGGGTATACACTATACAGCAGTGGACTGCTGGAGGGTATAAAGCAGTGGACTGCTCGAGGGTATACAGCAGTGGACTGCTGGAGGGTATCCTGCAGTGGACTGTTGGAGGGTATACAACAGTGGACTGCTGGAGGGTATGCAGCAGTGGACTGCTGAAGGGTATACAGCAGTGGACTGCCGGAGGTTATACAGCAGTGGACTGGCGGAGGGTATGCAGCAATGTACTGTCGGAGGGTAAACAGCAGTGAACTGCTGGAGGGTATACAGCAGTGGACTGTCGGAGGGTATACACTATACAGCAGTGGACTGCTGGAGGGTATAGTGGACTGCTGGAGGGTATACAGCAGTGGACTGTCGGAGGGTATACAACAGTGGACTGCCGGAGGGTATACAGCAGTGAACAGCTGGAGGGTATACAGCAATGGACTGCCGAAGGGTATATTGGACTGCCGGAGGGTATACAGCAGTGGGCTGCCGGAGGGTATACAGCAGTGGACGGCCGGAGGGTATACAGCAGTGGACTGCTGGAGGGTATACAACAGTGGACTGTCGGAGGGTATACAGCAGTGGACTGCCGGAGGGTATACATCAGTGGACTGCTGGAGGGTGTACAGCAGTGGACTGCTGAAGAGTATATAGGAGTGAACTGCTGGGGGGTATACACTATACAGCAGTGGACTGCCGGAGGGTATACAGCAGTGGACTGCTGGAGGGTATACAGCAGTGGACTGCCGGAGGGTATACAGCAATGGACTGCCGGAGGTTCCATTGCTGTATACCCTCCTGCTGCAGAGGTTGAAGGAGTCCAGGAAACCAGTCATTGTGACTGGCATCCTCCCTCGCTGTGGAGCCAGTGAGGAGTGGTACTCGAGAGCTCTGTCTGTGAACAGCTCAGTTCAGAACTTATGTTCAGCTATGGGGCTTAGTTATGTAGACTTATGGGATCAGTTCTATGAGTGGCATAGGTACTATAGGAAGGATGGGCTTCACTTATCGGATGAGGGGGCAAGGGCTTTGGGAGATGCCTACAGAAGTGTCATTCAGGGAAACTAGGTAGGAGGGGGGGTTCAGGGACGCTAGTACTAGGGCATCAGGAAGTAAGCATTGGTAGAAGTTCATGTCAGAATAGGACAGTAGATCATAATTCCCTCAGAATTAGTAGAGTCAGCTCAAAGTATAAGATCACATGTGTGTTGCTGAATGCCCAAAGTATTAGGTCTAAATTGGATGAGTTTGAGTGTTATGTTGCCCTTGAAAAGCCTGATATCATTTGTGTAACCGAGACATGGGTTAGTGAGGGGTATAATAGAGATAGGCTACAGGATTTCGAGTTACAAGGGTATAACATGTTCTCATACTGCAGAGAATCACGGCAGGGAGGCGGAGTGTTTGTATATGTAAATAGCTTGTACTGCACTACTAGAGTTGATGATTCTAGTAAAGTAAAAGAAGTAGAATCAATCTGGCTTGACATTAAAATTGGTACAGGAAACAGAGGAAGGTTGAGGATAGGTGCATTTTACAGACCAGGGAATCTTCCAAGGAACTCCCAAGCTGAAACAGACCAAGATATTTGTGAGGAAATACGTAGGAACTTTCGGGCTCAGTGTCTTATTATGGGAGATTTTAACTTAAGAGGATACGAAAGTATAGCAGAGGAAACAAATGAGTGTAGGTTGTATAGGCAAATCTTTGAAGAGGAGCTTTTCATGCATCAGTTTGTAACAGAGCCAACCAGACATTGCTCCATTCTAGACCTTGTATTCTCAGACAACAGTGATCTAGTTAGTGACATAAGTATTTGTGCAGGTCTAGGAACCAGTGATCACAATATGGTTAAATTCAATATCTCATCAGAAATGAGGCCCAAAGATAACCTTATTATGGTTCCAAACTTCAGCCGGGCTGATTTTGATGGTATTAGAAATGACCTCGCACAGATAAAATGGAACGTTGAGTTGGCAGGTTTAGATGCATGTGAGGCCTGGAATGTTTTCAAAGCTAGATTAAGCCAAATTCAAAATCGGCATATACCCCTCAGGCACAAACGTAACAGAACCAAGGGCAATCCAGTTTGGCTTACCCCAGAAGCAAGGAGTGCTATACAAGCTAAAAGAAGTGCATTTGGCATTTTGAAGGGATCTTCACTAGATATAAATCAGAAGGCCTACCAGAATGCAAGAAATTCAGTTAAGAAAAAGGTCAGAGCAGCTAAAAGGGCAAAGGAACTTGATTTAGCTAGACATTGTAATGCAGATAGTAAGAAGTTCTTCAGTTTTTATAAGTTAAGTACAGTTTCCAAAAATATAGGTCCATTTAAGGTAGATGATGTGTTAGTTAGCAAGGACAGTGAAATGGTTGAAGTGCTTAATGATCAGTTTCAATCTGTCTTTACTATCGAGGACCAGAGTAGTATTGCAGCACTTCAGCCTGAGCTAGAGACAGAGGAGACTATAGGAGAGCTAGGTGGCATAAGTAGTGAACTTGTTCTAGAATATCTAAAGAAAGTAAGGCCTAACAAGGCAGAAGGACCTGATGAAATCCATGCTAGACTTTTAAGAGAATATGAAAGGGAGTTGTCGGTTCCATTAGCCATAATATTTTCTAAATCACTTGCAGATAGTAAAATTCCACTTGATTGGAAAAGAGCAAATGTTGTTCCTATTCATAAAAAGGGAGATAGAAGTAAAGAGGAAAACTATAGACCAGTTAGTCTGACCTCATTAGTCTGCAAGGTGCTTGAATCAATCATCAAAGATAAGATTGTTGAATTCTTGGAGCGAAATGAACTCATCAAGGATACACAGCATGGCTTTAGGAAGGGCCGTTCTTGTTTAACTAATCTTCTGGAGTTTTTGGATGTTGCAACAGATAGCTTTGATCAGGGTAAACAGCTAGATGTAGCTTTTCTTGATTTCAGTAAAGCATTTGACAAAGTCCCCCATACAAGACTGGGGTTGCAACTTAAAATTCATGGGATCAGGGGCAAGATTCTGGATTGGATAGAAACGTGGCTTTCAGGACGCCAGCAAAGGGTTATATTGAATGGGTGCCAATCACAATGGAAGGAGGTTCTCAGTGGGGTTCCACAGGGCTCAGTCCTGGGCCCATTGCTTTTTATAATATTTGTGAATGCAATTGAGAACAGTATAGACAGCAAAGTCTTGAAATTTGCAGACGATCTAAAAGTTGTCAGGATTATTAGAGGAAAACATGATCAGGATGTTTTTCAATCAGATCTGGACAAGCTAGTTGAGTGGTCTGAAGCATGGCAGATGAAATTCAATTTGAGTAAATGTAAGATTATGCACGCTGGACGGGTTAGCAGTAAACATAGGTATGAAATGGGTGGGCAGAAAATGGAGCAGATTGAAAAGGAAAGAGATTTAGGTGTCGTGGTAAACAATAGACTATCAGCGTCAGACCAGGTTGTAGAAGCTAGGAAAAAGGCACTTAGAATGCTAGGGGCTATTAAAAGAAATGTTTCCTACAAGAGTGAAAAGGTAATAACAAAACTGTATTGTGCATACGTTAGACCACATTTGGAGTATTGTGTACAAGCCTGGTCTCCAACATATGAGAAAGATTGCTGGTTGTTAGAAAGAGTTCAAAAAAGGGCAACAAAAATGATTAATTGTCTTGGTAGTTTACCTTATGAAGATAGATTAAGGAAATTGGGTATGTTTTCACTTGGATATAGAAGGCTAAGAGGAGATCTAATTGAAGTCTTCAAATTTGTAAATAGTCAGCATTCTGGATATTTAAAGGGTATGTTTGAGTTCAATAGGGAAAATCGAGGTAGAGGTCATCAGCATAAACTCATTATGAAACAAAGTAGGACTAGACTACGACAGTCATTTTTCAGTAGAAGGGTTGTAGGACATTGGAATATGCTACCAGGGGATGTTGCTGATGCAGTGACACTTGCTTCCTTCAAAATTAGATTAGATAAATACTTTACAGAGAAGGGATTAGTTCATAAATACTCGTGGGATTAGCCTTCTTTTATGCAGGTAGAGTAAGGTGATTTGAAGGGGCGAGACTGGTGGAGGGGGGGTGGGGGTGGGTGTGGGTGTGGGTGGGGTGGGGTGCAACCTCGGATGGGCCCAAGAGGCTCTTTGTTGCACTTTTCTTTTATGTCTTTATGTCTTTATGGGTATACTCTATACAGCAGTGGACTGCCAGAGGGTATACAGCAGTGGACTGCCGGAGGGTAAACAGCAGAGGACTGCTGGAGGGTATACAGCAGAGGACTGCTGGAGGGTATACAACAGTGGAATGCCGGAGGGTATACATCAGTGGACTGCCGAAGGGTATACAGCAGTGGATTTCTGGAGGGTATACAGCAGTGGACTGCCGGAGGGTATACAGCAGTGGACTTTTGGAGGGTATAGTGAACTGCTGGAGGGTATACAGCAGTTGACTGCCGAAGGGTATACAGCAATGGACTGCCGGAGGGTATACACTATACAGCAGTGGACTGCCGGAGGGTATACAGCAGTGAACTGCCGGAGGGTATACAGCAGTGGACTGCCGGAGGATATACAACAGTGGACTGCTGGAGGGTATACAACAGTGGACTGCTGGAGGGTATACAGCAGTGGACTGTCCGAGAGTATACAGCAGTGGACTGCCGGAGGATATACACTATACAGCAGTGGACTGTCGGAGGGTATACATCAGTGGACTGCTGGAGGGTATACAGCAGTGGACTGCTGAAGGGTATACAGCAGAGGACTGCTGAAGGGTATACAGCAGTGGACTGCTGGAGGGTATACAGCAGAGGGCTGCCGGAGGGTATACAACAGTAGAATGATGGAGGTTATACACTATACAGCAGTTGACTGCTGGAGGGTATACAACAGTGGACTGCTGGAGGGTATACAGCAGTGGACTGCTGGAGGGTATACAGCAGTGGACTGCTGGAAGGTATACAGCAGTGGACTATCGGAGGGTATACAGCAGTGGACTACCGGAGGGTATACAGCAGTGGACTGCTGGAGGGTATACAGCAGTGGACTGCTGGAGGGTATACAACAGTGGGCTGCCGGAGGGTATACACTATGCAGCAGTGGACTGCTGGAGGGTATACAGCAGTGGACTGCCGGAGGTATACAGCAGTGGACTGCTGGTGGGTATACAGCAGTGGACTGCCGGAGGGTATACACTATACAGCAGTGGACTGCCGGAGGGTATACAGCAGTGGACTGCTGGAGGGTATACAACAGTGGACTGCTGGAGGGTATACAACAGTAGACTGCTGGAGGGTATACACTATACAGCAGTGGACTGCTGGAGGGTATACAACAGTGGACTTCTGGAGGGAATACAGCAGTGGACTGCTGGGGGGTATACAGCAGTGGACTGCTGGAGGGTATACAGCAGTGGACTACCGGATGGTATACAGCAGTGGACTACCGGAGGGTATACAGCAGTGGACTACCGGAGGGTATACAGCAGTGGACTGCTGGAGGGTATACATCAGTGGACTGCTGGAGGGTATACAACAGTGGGCTGCCGGAGGGTATACACTATACAGCAGTGGACTGCTGGAGGGTGTACAGCAGTGGACTGCCGAAGGGTATACAGCAGTGGACTGCTGGAGGGTATACAGCAGTGGACTGCCGGAGGGTATACACTATACAGCAGTGGACTGCCGGAGGGTATACAGCAGTGGACTGCTGGAGGGTATACAGCAGTGGACTGGTGGAGGGTATACAGCAGTGGACTTCCGGATGGTATACACTATACAGCAGTGGACTGCTGGAGGGTATACAGCAGTGGACTGCCGGAGGGTATACAGCAGTGGACTGCTGGAGGGTATACAGCAGTGGACTGCTGGAGGGAAACAGTAGTGGACTGCTGGAGAGTATACAGCAGTGGACTGCTGGAGGGTATACAGCAGTGGACTGCTGGAGGGTATACAACAGTGGACTGCTGGAGGGCATAGTGGACTTCCGGAGGGTATACAGCAGCGAACCGCTGAAAACGACCGACACCACCCCTGGGCCCTGCCATTACCGTGGGGTCCGAAAATCGCCCGAACTGACCACGGTACCAAGTCCAGTTGTGCAAAAAACATTTAACCAATAACCTCGAAAGTGGACGCCACCATCGAGATGCTGGATGAGGTCTTGCGTCAGGACCAGCCGGCCGCTGACGGTGCGCGCAGCGGGCCGATCTCGCGGTCAGCGGCACCACTTCGCGGCTCGGCGGCTGCGCGCGCCTTCCTGCGGCCCCTGCGGCTGAGTGCGTTGACCGGCGGCGGACCTGGTCTACTCCACCTGTGTGTTGACTCTCATCA
This sequence comes from Chirona hameri, assembly GCA_036785665.1. NCBI lineage: Eukaryota > Metazoa > Arthropoda > Thecostraca > Balanomorpha > Balanidae > Chirona > Chirona hameri. The sequence continues at coordinate 49,790 of JAXIVJ010006821.1, forward strand.
CGGCGTGCGTGGGCGGCAGCCTGTCCTTCTCGGTTCAGAGCGTCGTCATCATGCTGAGGCAGATGGGCGTGGTCGAGGTGGCGGCGCTGAGCGGCTTCTTCGGCTGCTGAACCTTCGGATGTGGGTGCCGCAGGCCTGCCTGTCACCTGTCGCCGCCGCTATGGCGCGCTTCTTCTGACAGTGGAGCGCTGTCTCCGCCGGGTCACCGCTCTGCCCGGGTACCGGCACGCGGCCGATAAGCTCCGGTGGAAGGTCGCCTGGCTGCTGGCCGTCGCTGTGGCGCTGACGCTGTGCCCAGTCACTGTCTCAGTCTATTTCGTAGTTACGAATTGGCCGAGGACCACCATGATCCCGCTGCCTATCCGGCCAGTCAGTGTCGTGCTGATTGGTGGCGCGTTCCTTGTGTTCGCTGCAAGTTTCCATCTCATTCCGCCTAAGTTTGTGTTGGCTGGTCTGCAGCTAACTAGCCGTTTCCGGTGTATTAACTCGAAACTCCTGACAGCTATTGAAGGCAACGTCCAGTTCAATCCCACCGCCGTTGACCAGTTAATGTCACTTCAGGACGAGCTGTACGACACGTTCACTTCTCTGACGAGAATAACGTACCATGAGCTGGTCGCAGACATGATCTACGGTATTCTTTCCAACATTGCCGTGTGGCTACTCCTTAGAATCGCCATCCCGCGTGGAGCGCTGCCTCAGCACGCGCTGATGATCTCGCAGTATGTGGTGGGCGCCGGCGTGACGGTGATGCTCCCCTGTGACATGACTCAGCGGGCGGCCTGTGACCACCAGCAGGTCCGGCAGGCCACCGGCAGCCGGACCCGGGACCTGCTGCTGGCCGTCCAGCGCCGCCAGCCGCAGCTCAGCCAGCAGTTCAGTCTGTTCCGGGAGACGGTGGGCCGGGACCTGGACACGTTCGGCGACCTGGGCCTGTTCCGACTGCAGCGCTCCACCCTGCTCTCCATCACCGCCACCATCCTTACCTACATCATCATCATGGTCCAGTTTTACGGGGGCGAACACAATACAAACGGGGTGCTTCATGGTAAACGAAACATCATACACACCGAACGTGTAGCGAGGGCAATAACTGGTCATCTTCCCTTAAGGATAGAAAACCATTTTCACTGGTATTGTATCCTTTTCATTGTAGTAACACATACTAACTGACATACACTACAAATAATATTAAATCTTGAAATGGACCCCAACCATGCATGCCTATGACGTGAAAATCTTCATGGAGATGGCTTTCAAAAGAGGAAATTGAACTATACATAATAACCACGTCATCAGGCACAATGTCTTTTCCTCTTCTAACTTCTTGATGTAATTATCAGACTTCTTGTAGCTAAACTGGCATTCAGAGGCAGAACGACCTGTACGAAATGAAATTTATATTTTGGCCTTGGGCATTTCGAACCGACGGCGACATCACCATGAATGCCAGTAGGCATAAGTCATAACCACCACATGGTAGATAGTAGATACCTATCTGCGTGCGTGCGTGCGTGCGTGCGTGCGTGCGTGCGGGCGGGCGGGCGGGCGTGCGTGCGTGCGTGCGTGCGTGCGTGCGTGCGTGCGTGCGTGCGTGCGTGCGTGCGTGCGTGCGTGCGTGCGTGCGTGCGTGCGTGCGTGCGTGCGTGCGTGCGTGCGTGCGTGCGTGCGTGCGTGCGTGCGTGCGTGCGTGCGTGCGTGCGTGCGTGCGTGCGTGCGTGCGTGCGTGCGTGCGTGCGTGCGTGCGTGCGTGCGTGCGTGCGTGCGTGCGTGCGTGCGTGCGTGCGTGCGTGCGTGTGTGTGTGTGTGTGTGTGTGTGTGTGTGTGTGTGTGTGTGTGTGTGTGTGTGTGTGTGTGTGTGTGTGTGTGTGTGTGTGTGTGTGTGTGTGTGTGTGTGTGTGTGTGTGTGTGTGTGTGTGTGTGTGTGTGTGTGTGTGTGTGTGTGTGTGTGTGTGTGTGTGTGTGTGTGTGTGTGTGTGTGTGTGTGTGTGTGTGTGTGTGTGTGTGTGTGTGTGTGTGTGTGTGTGTGTGTGTGTGTGTGTGTGTGTGTGTGTGTGTGTGTGTGTGTGTGTGTGTGTGTGTGTGTGTGTGTGTGTGTGTGTGTGTGTGTGTGTGTGTGTGTGTGTGTGTGTGTGTGTGTGTGTGTGTGTGTGTGTGTGTGTGTGTGTGTGTGTGTGTGTGTGTGTGTGTGTGTGTGTGTGTGTGTGTGTGTGTGTGTGTGTGTGTGTGTGTTAGCTTTACCAATGCGCGCCCGCTCGGTCATCGCCGAAAAAGGCGTTTTACTGGTAAAATAAGTTAAAAAGAAAGAAGTTATAGCAGTTCAGACAATATCTCCCGTCGTTTTAACGCCATAAATATATGCTACACTAGCATTAAGTCCGTTTCGTCACACCTTATGCTGCAAGAATTCGCTATACCTATTTTGTATTTATTGGTAAATATTTACTTTCCTCCTCAAAAATCACTCTTTGGGCGTCTGCCATATCAGTCGGCTTCTAACTAAGCTAGTTCCGCCGTTGCAAAGGGTTTGCGTATGCGTGTTTCTTGTAGACCCACTGGCATGTATATCTCATGGGTAGTTTCTTAGTTATAAGCTCTGATGCATTCAACCCGCGATGCATTCAGCACCGGTCTCCCCTAATATGGTCTCATCTTTTCCGCCGCACAACCCAACTATACATTGCCGATAGCTGTGGGTGTGGAGCAGCGCTGACGCAACTAACAAGCCCCCCGGCAAGGTCCGTTCATCTCAAGGTTTGAGCGGTTGTGTCGCGATTTAAGGACTTGTAAAAGGAGCCATCAAATGGCTTGTATATGGGTGCCAAGGTCGCGGTGTTCGGTGAATATTAAGCAGGTGATATGCGTTTCTGGTATCGGGTCGGCTCGCAGTTCCACTTTGGTATGCGCAGCGGCCCAAAGTTGCTAAGATATTACAATAAGATGCGGTTTTTATCGTCTATTGCGCATTTTACGGAAAAAGAAAAAATAGCACATCCATTCAAATCACATCAATTGAGCTTCAATTGATGTATGGAAGCATTGAGCCAGTTAAAGGAATTCATTCACTTCCATAAATGGATTTTTAACTCAGCAGTTTTGAAGGACATGAAATGAGTTAGAGAATAGGCACTTTGTTTGAGTGTAGGTAAGGACTCTGCCGTCCAACATGTTTGATGTTTTGTCCTGTCATTCAGCGCTGTGTCAAAAAACGTAGCGCGGAGTCGAAAAGCTTCATATGGAATAATGTGGAAGAATCAGCGTTGCTGGGCTAGCGAGCAAACTTTTCGCCACTGACAATGTCATGCTAGTTATGTAAGCAATGATGAGATGATCATTACATTTATACTTACTAATTTTATAAATAATTATTTTATTATTATAAGTCCCGAGTTTTTATATCTTCTTTCGAAGCACAAATGTCTTAAAAGAAAATATTCACATTTTCGTACACAAAAGGAGTTATACTTGAAATCGACAGACGAGACCAAAATATATTGTAAATTGATCACATTTTGCATATAAACTTTCCTACAGAAAGATATTTCAAGTTAAAGTTGATAAGCGTTCCACGCTTATAACGGTCGGTACTCAGCAAGTACTCGGTAACGAATTCACTCTCCGAGTTAAAATTAACCTGCCTACGCATTGTTATTTATCATGGAGGTATGTAATATGTTTTCTGCACTAGAGTGCAGAAAACATATTACTATTAAATATAAAGATAGATCTTTTGTGAATATGTACCAAACTTTTATGAACAATCAACAGGCATTTGAAAAAGTGTATTGAAATCGGCAGTTTAGTTTGGCCCCAGACGGCGAACTATTTAGTGTTCTCGACTCTTTTAACAAAATTGATGTTTCCCCATACATTTGCAACATACAGGTATTCAATACATTACAATGCACAAATGGAACATTTATCTGAACCGTTTTCCCATAATCAATCAATAAACATTTAAGAAAACCGTGATGCATTCGGCGGATTTACTTGGCCCCCTACGACAGCGTATTTAGTGTATGCGATTTGATGAAAGGTAATTCAACGAGAGGGATTCAACGTTGAACAGATTGCAACAAAAGCGACAGATATGTCGCGCTTCCAATAGTGAAGGGTAAACACCGATCATGAACTCCGTAATAAGTATATGTACTTTGTTTTTAAATAAATACAAACACTTTTAGAAACAGAAGAAGTGTGATTTCATTTTTAAATTGAGACTCGATCAGTTTAATACCATATGTTGCATAAGATAATGCAGAAAAATAGATCAAAAGGTGAATATTTCCCTTTAACAACATGCACCATAGGCGTAGGTACAGGGGTCCGCCCCCCCCGGAAAAATGAAACATGAAATCACACAGGGGGATAGCCCCTCACTTTTTGGCCTATTTTTTGGCTAAATAAAATATTTTATTTTGCTTGGTGAGAACACTTTTTTGATGGCAAAAGGTTCGCCAGGACGAGACAAGCCAAAATCTGCAAATAAATCTTCCATCATCAATTTTGGGGTTCGCTCAAGACAAGTAAAAGTTTCACTGCCCCCCCCCCCCCACCCCCACCCCACCCAACACACACATACACTTTTCGTGACGTTCCTACATCCCTGACATGCCCCACTTTTAAATTTGCACCACTTCTCACAATCTATACTGAATATACATGTTTATGTTTTCGAAATACTTTGCTTTAACCCTTGCCCGGGTAAGGGGGCAAGGGTTAAAGCAAAGTATCGGGTGGATCGGGTTCGTTTCCCCTCGGTTTTTCGGGAATAACTCGCGTAGTTTCCAACCGATGGCAATTACACTTTTAGTACCATACTTTAAAAACAATTTAAAACATACTCTGAAAATGTTTAACTTCTAACCCACATGCCCCGTGACCTATGACCTGTTTCTCAAGGTCATGTCAGGCGCAACTGGCGTCCCGTAGTATCGATGCTTGTAACTTGTGCAGTTTCCGAGTGTTTGTTGTTCAGGAGTATATGCACAGGTGTTTCCAGGTGACAGTTGTGGTTTCCACTGATATTGTGACTTCGATTGACCTTTTCAAAGGTCAACCGAGGGCATTGACCTCCGATGACCTCAGATTACTTTTTTTGGCTTCTGGTAGTTTCTAGGACATTTTATGACGCTGATTTCAAATTTGGGATAAATATTACATAATTATATGTTCCACTGGGGTCATGCGCTTCCACAGGTCAACCGAGGTCACTGACCTCAGATGACCTGACATGACCTTTTTGGAATTTGGCAGTTTCTAGGACATTTTGTGACGCTGATTTCAAATTTAGCACCCATTAAGCATTATGATATGCTTATTCACGATTCTAGCTCGATAAAATTCAAATTATACGCATTTACAATTTTGCTGGCTTTTGGGTCATTGACATGACCTTAGAGGTCACCTAATAACCCAAGACCTGAAAATCGGAATCAGCGGCTTCCTCTCGTCACAAGCAACACGCTCGTTTTTTAATAGAAGCTCTAGCTCAATTAGGGACGAAACGCTAGGGGGGGGGGGGTCGTACCACTCCCTACCCGAACACGTAGTGATTTTGCCCTACCCGGGCGAGGGTGAAAACAAATGTTTTAGGTATATCTTGATAATTTAGCCAAACTCATGCCATATTGAACATTTCCGGGTATATCTCTTTCCTCTTTACCTAATATCTCTTACCTCTTTCTTAATCGCATATTCGCAGCAATTTCACAAGTGACTTTTGACATTTAATTTTAACTGATATACAAAAGAAAACGGTTTTAACGCCCTGCGCCCCTTTACACCGTACTCAGCTATCTCCGACTAGTCGTCCATGTATGGAAGATCGACGCCGCTGATCTCTGGCTGAGCCGCGTTTGGTTTGAAGTGAACAGTACCCTTCCGCGACTGAAGGCTGAACATTGGCAGGCCATATGTTCTTCATTTCATTCAGAAATAGGTACCTTGCCTTGCCACGAGCTCCATCGTCAGGGAACGGCTTGGTGTAATTATATGACATTTGCATCCAAATTTGGCTTCCAGTGTTCGTTAAACGGATTTAGATGCTTCTTCTCATTCCTTTTTGATCGATTAACGGGCAGTTACTGGCAGAGGTCTATAAATGGCGAGATTTGTCGCTCACGACGAATCTAGGGCAATTTCTGTCGCAAGATGAATACTCCCCGGTAAGGATTGTAAGGAGATAAGGATCAAGCAAAATACTTTCAGTTAGACGCCTGGATGGGCGTTTCACGAGCGAAGCCGAGCGAAGCACAATGGATGCCAAATTTGAAATCAGTGTCACAAAATGTCCTAGAAACTATCGGATTCCAAAAAGGTCATCTCAGGCTATCTGAGGTCAGTGGCCTCGGTTGAACTGTGAAAATACATGACCCCAGTGTAACATATAACAATGTAAAATGGATGCCAAATTTGAAATCGGCGTCACAAAATGTCCTAGAAACTGCCATAGGGCAAACAAGTCATATCAGGTCATCGGCGATCAGTGACCTCGGTTGACCTCTGAAAAAGTCAACTGAGGTCACAATCTCAGCGAAAACCATAAATGTCACCTGTTGACACATGTGCATAATGCATATGCTCCTGAGCAGTTAACACTCGGAAACTGCACAAGTTACAAGCACCGATACTACGGGACGCCAGTTGCGCCTGGCATGATCTTGAGAAACAGGTCATAGGTCACGGGTCATGGGGGATAGAACTTAACAAAATTTGAGAGTATGTGTCAAATTATTCACAAGTAGGGTACTGAAAGTTTCATTGCAATCGGTTGATAAATACGCGAGTTATTTTCTAAAAAGCTTTCATGCGACACTCACTGCGACACTCATCTTCGCTACAAGCTTGCTACCACTCGCATAACGTAAGTCAATGGGCCCACTACCGGCCAGCTACCGGGCTGGCCTGTCGCGCAGTTTCCCTCATTCGAATTGCCACCGGCTAGCGTAAAACACGACATAAGTCAGTCAAAAATATAGATATTTGTTTTGAAATTCGGTTTGGGTATCGTCCATACTTGGTTCTCCAATATATCTTCCGGTTTTTAATATATTTGAGAAAGGAAAAATGTGGGATTTTTTTCACACAAAAAAACATCACATTTTTTTCTTAAATATATTCAAAACCGGAATACATATTGGAGAACCAAACATGGACGATGCCCAAACCAAATTTCAAAGCAATATATATATTTGTGTCTGACTTATGTTCAGTTTTACGCTGCCCGGTGACAATTAAAATGCGGGAAACCGAAATACGCATACCGGCAGCGACAAACCGAACCCCCAAAGACACACGGCTGCTATGAATGATAATGCCATTCGGTCTGTCCGATCCAGAAAACCACTCGTTGATATTTTTGCTTGCAAGCATACCTTATGTGTTGTATTGTGGGTGAAATCCATGAAGCATATTCTGTGTTGCGTGATCATTTATTTTCTTGTGCTTGGGACCGTTTTCCTCACGTGTAAAATGTACAAAATGTAAATGTAAAATGTAAACGAAAATGTAAAATTTCGCCCAGTCATCATTTTTATATTATTTTGTTTTGTTATTGCTAAAAAATAATGGGAGGCACAACCAAGTGTAACGAACAAGGTCCATTCTCTTGCTCGGTTCGGCCGGGTTCTGATCCTCCGACAACGGTATAAACTTCCCCAAAGCCCAATATTTGTCACTTCACTTACAAAAATCTGTCGCCTACGCTCGCAAACAAGTTACCGAAAAAATAGACCTCTGGATACTGGGTTATTTTCCATAACGCGGCTTACTGGGGGGTCTATTCCCCCCTCGGATCTCCGGAACTATTGGACCGATTTATAAATCCAAACGGCATTCTATAGCCAGGGGTGGTAAAAGTGCTTTGAGTGGCCCCGACCGAAAGTTGCACATACAAAAATGACCCCAGCTCAGCTGGGGTTATTTTTTTACTTCACATGAATACCCTAAAACCTGGCTGCACGTTCACATCATCCCTATATTTTAACTCGCGTCGTGTCGGGGGGGGGGGGGCGTGTTTAGACACCTCCCTCAGGTTTTTCGCGGATATCGGGAAAACGGCGGCGCGCAGCGCCGCCGTTTTTGGCACAGCTGTTTGGGCATCAATTGTACACATTATGTACAAAAATACTTCGGGTCATCTCAGGTCAGGTCACCAGACCAGGTCACGTGACGCCACTTCCAAAAGAACTTGTGGTCGTACCGCAGTCACAGTTTTTTTCTTTCTTCAATCGTTGAAATATATTATTGAAACAAAAGCGCATTTCAGAGGGCACAGCAACTCAGGCTCACTTCACCACATGCCCGATACTGCGACACATACACTGCCTCCACATACACTGCCCCTCAGGGCAAACATGAGGCAAACATCGCACCCCTAGCGACGCGGCACGGAGACCTCCCCAGGAGCGGCGCAGCGCTGGGGGCGCCTTCCAGCTCCCATTGAAAGGCTCACAGTGAGGCGAGAAGGTGGCATTGGACAGTGGGTCCCTATTTGACTGCATGCAGTGCAGAAATGGCTTCAAAGGCGGGCAACAGGGCTGGTTAGTCACCGCTGCTGCCTCTGCGAACAGGCAGCGGCAGAGTTGGTACTCGGGTGCAGCGATACACCGACACCGACCCCCCCCCCCCCCCGGCAGTGAAGCACAAACAAGCATACTGTGTAGAGATCAACAATCGATTATCGCACACGCTGTCCACAATTGTATCCCTCCGTCAGTATCCAATAGCTCCCTCCATTTGTCAATGAAATTGCTCAGTTTGTCATTTCTCCGGGCGTTAAATCTTTCTATTTGTATGTGTGCATTTATGATGTTGTTTAATGCGTGCATGCTTGGTTTAGCTGTGTTATATCCTATTTTGCATGAGACAATGTACTGTTTGACTATTAGCAAGAGCACATTTGCGGCAGAGGGCCCATCGTCAATACCAAAGATTACGTTAGCCGGACCACTATCTAAGGTATAGCCTATGTATTTTGTGTTCAGCTGTTGGAAAATTGTATTCCAAAGTGGTTTAATGTCTCTACATTCGTAGAAGTGTTTCATGTCGTCAGTATTACCACAAGTTTCACAAATAGAACTTGTGACTATACCTCTTGTGTGTAAGTACTTTCGTGTTGGTATGTATCGATGTAGTATTCTGTACTGCAATGATTGTAGTCGAGTGGAGCTTGTGCAAGTGTACGGTATTTTGTACATCGTGCTCCATGAGCCTACATTAAAACCATCTGCAGTCCACCTGCGATGCGCGCTTGGTACTGTTGATAGCAAATAATGTGAATAAATCAATGCATTAGTAATTTCCTTGACGGTACAGACTTTTCGTCCGACCTGAATCTCAACCTCCGAATGCTCGTCGGTGGCGGCTGAAGAGAGCTGGGAGATGATATTGTGTTTCCATGCTGTTGGTATGGCTGAGACAAGGCCATGGTATGTTACAAAATTGGCAGACATCTCCGGATATTTTAATTGCATTTGTATGCGACTCAAAAAACGTCCATTCACCTGAGTCATATCACTTATTCTTTGTATGCCTGCCATGTACATATCAGGAATGAATGCCCCTTTCTTCACTATTTTGATCGCATCATTATGCCATAGCCATTCTGATCGGGTGTTTCTAGGACTAACAGGATTGTGATGCTGCAACATTTTAATTATGTCTTTATAAAACTCTGCCATCTTAAAATGTCTAACGGACTTCAAACATATATCCGGCCGTATTATATCATCAATTTTGACAATTCCTAAACGGGCTTGTAGAAGTTCAGCATATGTTGCTTCTTTATTGCAGATGAGTCTTCTTACCCATGATATTTTTAACGCCTTGCATAGCACATGGACTGAGACGGCTTTAAGCCCTCCGCGCTCAATGTTCTGTATAAGTACATTCTTGGCAACTTTCGGAGGTCTCCCACGCCAAATGAAGCTCATTATCTTGTCATCAATTTGCTTGAGTTGTTTAGAAGGAATCTCCACACATGCTGCAAGATACACTAATTGGGATACTAATAGAGTTTTTGCCACCGTGATTCGGCCCTTGATAGTCAGGACTGTATGGTTCCAGGCGCCAATAACCCTTTGAACGTTTTGCTGAACTGGCGTAATGTTGTTAAGGGCACAGCTGCCTTTAGCACTGTACCACACCCCCAAGACCTTTAACTTCTCCGATGGCCTAATACCACATACTACCTGCTTGCAATTTTTTCCCCGACCTATCCACATCACTTTTGTTTTGGACTTGTTTAAGGCTAGCCCGGAAGCTTCTTCAAACTGGGTCAATACTGCTATCGCCTCTGCAGCTGAACACTCGTCAGCAAGAAATAAGGTGCTGTCATCGGCATATTGACTTATTTTAACTTCAGTACGATTGATTTTGATGCCTTTTATTGTTGGGAATTCCTTAATAGTGATTGCTAAAGTTCCTACAATTAAAACAAATAAAAGCCCGCTAACAGGTGTGCCCTGAAACGTGCCTCTTTCGCAAGGAAACCAGTCCGATGTGTGACCATTGTTAACGACTGTCAGGAGCGAACCTTTATACAATAGTCTGACCCATGCAACAAAGTCTTTGCCAAACTTGAAGGCTTCTAGAGCCGAAAATAGAAAATCGTGGGATATAGAATCGAATGCCATTTTAAAATCCAACGCCATGATCAAGCCATTTATACCGTCAGTGTCACAGTATTCAATGACATCACTAACAAGTCTGGCATTTTCTCCTATAAATCGTCCCCGTATGAATCCTGTTTGTGTACGCGAAACGAGTTTATCAATGACCGAGGACAACCTATTAGCAATCACTTTGGCTACGATTTTGTAAATTATGTCCAATAAACATATAGGCCTTTTGTTCTCTATGTTGCTCTGATCTCCCTCCTTCTTAGGAATCAGTGGTATGACTCCCCTTCTTTGCGATATAAAAAATTCCCCTTTACGGCGAGCATCATTAACATAGTCAACTATAGTCTGGCCTATGTCTTCCCAGAAGAATCGAAAAAATTCTGCAGAGAATCCCGAGACACCAGGGGACTTATTAAGCGACATTTTAGACAATGCTAGTTTACATTCTTCCGATGTAATTTCACCTCACATCGCTGCTGATCTTCTTTGGACAATTTAGGTATATTGGGCTTGTCAAAAAAAATCCGCGCGAGGCGCTGTGATGTCCCTCTAGACCTATATACCTCCTTAAAATGTTTGCTGCACAATTGAAGTATCGCCTTATTTCCACGGACGACATTATCCCCGTCCTTTAGAGCCGTTATGTTTTTTTCCGATGATATTTGCTTTGCTCGGTCAAGGAAATACTTCGTTGTTTTTTCTCCCTCCTCTAACCAAACAGCACCCGAGGCTATTATTGCAGATTTGGCTCGCTGAAATTTTATAGTTTCCAATGCCACTTTGGCGCCCTGATATTCTCCAAGCTCCGAAGGAGTTAATGTTTCCAGCGACCGTTCAAACTCTGAAACTCTTTTACATAGACTCTTTTCTTCGGCACGAGTGTTTGCCGCTATTGCTTTACTCCGCTTTATACTAATGACACGTATACGTCCCATCAACAGCTCTACTTTCAAGCCTTTATCCATATCAGCATTATAATCACCTCCAAAATTCTTGGCAACATCAATTTCTTGCTTTACTTTTCCAGTGAACTCCTCATCATCTAACAGCCTATTATTAACACGCGCCCTGGAGGGCCTCTGATAATTACACGCCCTGGAGGGGGGGGGGGGCGGATTTCGCCCCCCCCTATGATCTCGAAAACCACGCAACGTAGCGACAAGCGGGAAACGCCGTTAGATATCTCGAGACAAGCTCTTTCGAAAGTATTTCGTTATTTTTTTTTTCAGGTCAATATTGAGGTCACCAGATGTCATCAAGGGTCAGATTTTCAAGTTTTCAAGACTTCGGTTCGAACACCCCCAAATATCTCGGGAACTATGATAGTTAGCAGCAAACGAAAAAAAGCAATCGAAAGTCATTGAAAAATGCAATCGCATAGGTGTCCTCAGATTTGAGCTCAGGTCAATAGTTTAGGCTCCAGAGGTCATCGAATGTCAAAAAGGTGATTTAGTTTTCAAAACTGTTTTCCCCTAATAACCTTTTACCAAATAAAGATAAAGCAATAATGTTTACGCCATCGCGTGTGTCTTGTCAAGGCGCTTCGAATCATATTCATAGTGACCTGGTTAGGTCAACTGATAAATTTGACCTCAGGTCAAGGTCAAGTGGTGACCCAAGTTGGTCATGTTGCATATTGGGAGACGTGTCTCGACGAGACAAACATATTGGTACCGTTTTCTCTTCTCCATCTTCGTTATGTCGATAGTTATTGATAAAACCGTGTTGGCGGTCACAAAATTGACTTGACCTTAGGTCACCAATATTAGAAATCCGAGATGAACAAATTGTTGGTATCTATGACCTTATGAAGTCCTGCAAGATTTAAACCAATCGGCGTAAAACTGTGGCTGTGGTACTACTTCAAACGTTTTGGAGTTGAGGTCATCACGTGACCTGGTCTGGTGACCTGACCTGAGATGACCTGAGGCCAAGAATTTTACATAATGCGGGAAGTTCATTTCTAAACAGGTATACAAAAAAACGGCGGCGCTGCGCGCCGCCGTTTTTACGCTATCCTCGAAAAACCGGAGGGGTGGGCGGATTTCGCCCCCTCCAGGGCGCGTGTTAAAGCGCCATAGTCCTGGTCCCCTTGTGTCGTCACAAGGTGATATGTTAACGTTCACAAAGCTATGATCACTATGTATTCCGGCTTCAACCGTGCACCGGGTCACGCTGCCATGATACATTGCTTTGCTGACGAATATATAATCTATTCGTGATTGCTTAAGTGGGTTTACCCTGCGCCATGTGTATTGCCTTCCGGAAGGGTTTTGTGCCCTAAAAATGTCAACCAGTGAGAACTGATCGATCAGCCCAGATAGTTTTATGGCCGATCTGGTTTGCTGGAACCTGTGATCAGAATCCAGGGCACTAAGGCGAATATTTAAATCGCCAGCCAGAATAATGTTTGGTTCTGCATTGTCAATCAGTATATCTTGAATTTCGTTTAAAAACTTAATCTTATTTGTTTGAAGACCAACTGCTGGTCCGTAGGCTCCAATCAAAACAAACTTTTTGCTGTTAATTATTACTGTAGCTGAAACCATTCTTCCATTTCGATCACAAACGACTTTATCCACCTTTCCCGAAAACGTTCGCGGAAACAGAATTGCTACACCAGCCTGGAACGCCGAGGGAGCATGGGAAAACAATATCCTTCCCCCGAACTCATTTTGCCATATTTGCTCATGTCGATGTTCAGAGTGTTTCCTGCAAACACACTATACTACGTGGATAAGTCGTGTGGATGTGTCTGAAAATACTGCGTCTCTTGACCCGTTGCCTGAGCCCTCTGCAGTTGAACGTCGTTACGAAAATCTCGTCCATCGTATTATGATGAACATGTCTGTCTTCCTTCTCTCTGTCGCCATGCCGTGTGTAATCTACTTGTGTGGAGTACATAGTGTGTGTCCATTTCATGTGCGTCAATAAATGTGTTGCCGCATGTGTGTGTCCTTTACACTCGCATTACCGTCCATCACACGCGCTTTACATTCATGTCCGTGCATCGTAGTTGCGTAACCTTTCTTCTCCCCACCATAACGCCATCCCTCCCCGTCCCCACACACAGGGCGCCTCGCGATCACATCCCGAGCCCCACCCATTTAGGTCGGACGCACGGTGCGCCAGACGGCTGACCGGGCGGCTCTGGCCGCGGGCCGCGGACTCCGGCGGCCGCTGCAGTTAGCGTCACAAATAATAGTAATAGCTATCTGCGCGCATTATAAAACAAACCGCAACGTCATGACCTTGTTTCTACCATGCATCTAGGCAAAGAACTGGACAACTGGAGATTACACTTGGATTGCAACAACCGTTGAAACTATACATGAAACAAACATTTGATATACAAACTCAAACGATTCGTCTTCTAATGAAGCTTTAATTAACTTACGCCTAACACGGCAGGACACCGGCTATTCATACTAGCCCGTTATGCCACTAGATAACCATTTCGACCAATGGCACTGTCTCCGTCGCAGATCGCCTCACCTCGGTAACGTCCGATCTAACTGCTGCGCTGACGAGTGTCGCGCAAAATGTTCGTGATTTTGTCCTTACTGTCTACTTTGACAGCTTTGCTCTCACGAGACACTTTGCAAAAAGCGACACCAGCACGGGTGAACACCGTGTACACCTTGCGGTCCCGCTTCGCAGCGAGAAGCTCGTTGAAAAGTGCTCTGTTGTTCTTGGTCAGTAATCCGTTTATGAATAGCGAATTTTTGGATCGATCACTTTGTCCCATCAGCTCAAATCTTTTTCTGTAGATGTTGTCGCGCACCTCTCTGTTGTGAAACTTGCAGATGATCGTGTCTTTCGACTGAAGCCGATGGGCCGCCTGAATGTCAGCTTTGGTGAGCTGAACATCACTGAACTGTGCAGATATGATTTCTGCAACTTTTGCCGAGGCGTTCTCTTCAGCGCTGATAGGACCAAAGTCTTCGGTCGTGAAAATCAGAGAGTCTGCTCGGTTGTTTATATCCATAGAC
>JAXIVJ010006822.1:0-64392 GCA_036785665.1 Chirona hameri
GGGCGCTTCGCGCCCGCTCGGTAATCACCAGAATAATCAGGAACAATATAAATTATGATTTAATCATTTTGGTAAATTCGGAAATTTTGCTATTTCAACACGTTATCTCAGGTCAAATCACGTGATTTTATAATGTGGTCTTTAAAAATTTTGACTTTTCCATGCCAGAATGGATATCGATACATAAACCTTCGAAGTTTAAAAAATTGGTGATAGTTTTTTCTTCTTCGAAATATAATATTTATATTTTTGTATTTGGAGAAGAAAAAAATAATGGTCACCAGCGCGTCTTTGGTAATAACTTCGCACGTAATTGTGCTAGAGAGCTCAATTAAACGGCATTATGCTTAGGTATCTCGTCGACCTGCTTTCAATTATATACATCAGCCCTGTAGTCGCTCTGTGACCTCAAGGTCACGTGACCAGAGGTCACACGGTGCCGTCCACGTCAGATCGACCAAACCATAACATCCTACTTCTCACATTTCGATTGAACTAGGTGTCGGGGTTATCTGGGCCGTACATTCACGCTGTAAAATTTTCAGCCTCGTCCGTCGAACGGTTTTCGAGTTATAACCTCATGCATCTCTTTAATGTCGCACAAATGTTTAATTTTCTTCGGGCGATATATATCGGGATATATCCTATAAATAATTCGAAGGATATAAATCTATGTATCATCAGAATCACCATGAACCACACATTAATGTAATGTAATCTTGTGTGAGAACTTGAATGGAAAAGTGTCGAAATTTTGGCATTTGACCTCAGGTCAGGCCACGTGATTTCTTTATGTTCTCAGTTAACATTCGTGATTTTTCTTAGGTGGAATAGGAGGGTGTCTTCCAGAGAAAAGAAAAACGTTCAATTGTGCGAATAAAATGAAAAATGTCAACAAATTATCTATTGTATAATCAAGCCAGGTCATTTGGGAAATCAACATCAGGGGACGTGACCTTAAGGTCATGGAGTGACCTGCGGGGTCATGCTTTGCATCATTGAATGCAGCTCGACGAGACAGATATAATGCCGTTGAGTAAAGCTCTCTAGCAAAATAATTATGTGCAAGGTTATTACCAAATACCATGATTCCCCCCTCAAAAGCATAGGAATAACCTATCTCCAATTTCTTACCATCGAAGGCCAATATATCGAAGTCGATTCTGGCAAGAAACAAATTCCGAATTTGAAATGGCCACGTGACCTGACCTAAGATCACTGTGGGGCATTCCACAGTAAGACAACCGGTGGGTGCCGTCTGACCATTTTTAATTTTCTTGAAAAGTTGTGCATTGGGGGTTTCAAGGGCGGGGAATTCATTGGGGATGACCAAAATATTCCCCCCAAAAAATATTTTCCAAAATACGGCCTTCCGTATTTTCCAAAGTTCACTGTGCAGGCCTAATTTTGACGACCAATAACTCCGAAAAAAAAACGATTTTGAAAACTTTTTGTTTGGATCAGGATTAGTCGAAGAACAATTTGGCAATCACAGATTTTCGATTTTGTTTTCACGTGACCTCGTGACCTACTTTTTGCTCCGTGACTTTGACCTGTTGGAAACTGAAATGAACATTTTCGTCTGATGACGATTTGAGCTTCATTAATGTACTTTCGTATCAAAACATAAAACAAGTGGGGTTTGACATGTAAAACCTACTTTTGGAGACTTCCACAGTAAGACAACCATTTTTTCTCTCAAATTTTTCCGTCCGACCATTTGTAATTTTCTTGAAAAGTTGTGCACTGGGGGGGGGGGGGGGGGGGGGGGTTCAAGGGCGGGCAATCCATTGGTGTTGACATTCTTCCACCGCAAAGATAGAAGGAATTTCGCCGCAGTGGCACACAAATGTATTATTTTCGACTTTTTAATCACAAAATGATAACAACAATTGGGTGCAGTTGCTTACCAGTTCGAAAGTTTCAAATACGTTTCATGGATTTCCAGCCACGAACGACATTTATTATAAAAAGCCCAAATGGCGGGCCCTAAGGGTTCGTTCGCGACAACAACAAAAAAACGATAGTCGACTAACATCGTGACATTGAGGGTTTATCAGGACGCACGTATGTAATATGCGTCGCGAAGCGCCGCGTTTTTTGTCTTTTAATTTTGCACTATTTCGCATAAAATTGGTGGGTTTTCAGCAATTTGATGGGGGCACCAGGGCATTGGTGCCCCGCCTCCTCATCCTCCTGGATTCAAGGGGCACGGTGCCCGGTGCCCCCCTGTTCCACTGCCTATGGAAGCGGATACCGACTCCAGAGGGCCCTCAGGGCCCGTCGAGTCCTATACGTTGTTGCCTCTGGTATAAAGGCACGTTGGTGCCCCTTCATAGCCCAAGTGACAGGAGGCTTGAAGGGACTTTTTTTTTGCATAATTCAGCAATTATAATTTAGCATCATTTCGCGAGAAAAAAGTTTTCCAGCGACCAATGCTTGTGATTTCATGGCGGCACCAGACCATTATTTCCACTCCTGGATGCAAGGAGGCACGGGCCACGGTGCCCGGTGCCTCCCTTCGCCCCACAGTGCCGCCTACCGGCACGGTAGTGCCCCTGGTACACCGTCGCCGTCGTGGCCCTGGTACGCTGGCCCAGTAGTGGCATTGGTACCCCGGCGTGGTGGTGCCCCTGGTACACCGCCGCGGTGGTGCCCTTGGTTCAAAGAACACGGAAAATGATGTGCGCCGCGTAGCAGCGCAGCATTTTTTGCTTTACTTGGGAATTTGTGTTGATTTTTTTGCTTTATGTTGGAATTTTGTGCTTTATTTGGGATTTTTTGCTTCATTTTTTCTTCTTTATTTTGGGGTCTTGGTGGTGCCCCTGGTGCCCCCGGCGCGGTGGTGCCCCTTCACGGCCCAAGGGGGGAGGGATCATGACCCCCGTGACCCCCCCCCCTGGATCCGCCACTGGTTCCGCCCTAAGTGTATTATTCTCCACGACCCTCGAAGCGAAGCCAGAATAATTACATCAGGGAATATTTTGTTTTATAAATATTATCTATTTGCCGAGCGCACCACAAAATTTAGGACTGCCGAACATGCAATAACTTTACATTATATATGCTAGTTAAATATTTTACGCTATTGAAGCCAGTACAACTAATCAGACTGCCAGATATTTGCGTGCAGCTCTCAAAATATGATTTGTGAACACACATTTGTCTCTTGCGCGTTGTTTCTGTCAACATTACTTTGTTGTGTATGCCAAGAAGAGCCAAAGACGCAGTAGCAGGTGGGTGTCATCCCAGGATTCCCCATGTATCGGCTGCCGAGCACCTATTAGAGATGACGTCACTGGTGCTCTGGTCCAACCGTGGCAAGCCCCGTCGCCGTAGCTGCGCTTTCGAGCGTTTTGCGGTCTTTTGACGGGTGTTGACGAGCGGCAATTTGAAGTCGTCGCCGTTAGATAAGTATGTTAGGTAGTTAGGTTTGAAAGTCTATGAAATATTTTTTAAAAAAAGTTTTTAAGACATATCTTGAACATTAAGCCAAAACAATGCCATTTCTCGCCCCTCAGCCAGACCGGGGCAGCGTGTGGCCGTCTCGCCCTCAGCCGGATCGGTGCAGCCTATGCCCGTCTCGCCCTTCAGCCAGACCGGGGCAGCGTATGGCCGTCTCACCCCTCAGCCAGACCGGAGCAGCGTATGGCCGTCTCCTCCCCCTCAGCCGGACCGGGGCAGCGTATGGCCGTCCCCCCCCCTCATCCGGACCGGGGCAGTGTATAGCCGTCTCACCCTCAGTCAGACCGGTGCAGCGTATGGCTGTCTCGCCCCTCAGCCTGACCGGGGCAGCGTATGTCCATCTCACCCCTCAGCCAGACCGGGGCAGCGTATGGCCGTCTCACCCCTCAGCCAGACCGGGGCAGCGTATGGCCGTCTCACCCCTCAGTCAGACCGGTGCAGCGTATGGCCGTCTCGCCAGTCGCCTCTCACACAGACCGGGAAGCGCATGGCCGTATCCCCCTCAGCATGAATTAAGGGAGGGATAATTATTCACGGTAAACGTAATCTTAAATAGGATCGTACCTTAGGCGCAACTATCCGTATCCCGTTCGGAATGGCAGTCGAATCCCGCTCCACAGTGTTAAGGCAATGCAAAGAGGCTTGGTAGTTACCCCCATAGGCGTACACAAGGAGAGAGAAGGGGGAGGGGCAAACGGGGCAATTTCCCCCCCTGAAGGTCTGTACGTGCCCCCTTTGGTCGAAAAAATGAGTGATTTTTTGTTTGTTAAAGATACAAATGTGAAAATATACCCTTTTAAAAATATCGTGGGCCAAATCCGGTGACTTTTTTTGTTGGGGGTACTTTATGCCCCCCTGAGCAAAAATTGCCCGCAACTGGAGCGAATCCTGGGTACGCTACTGGTTACCCCCTTTAATTGTGTATCTAAGAGAGATGAATACAAGCATTTATGCTCAATGGGAAGCTCGTTTCTTCAAGATTCCTGGAATGGCCTCCGATTTTACCTGAGACACTCCAATAGTCACAATTATCGGTCGAGTGGAGGCATGTTCCGCCCACACGGCGCGTCGGAGCGGAGGTCCGCTGTCAGGGGCTGTACACCGCCGCCGCCGCGCCGGCTGCAAGTTGGTGAGAACCGCTGCGACGCCTTGCCAGAGGCTGTACCGCCGCGGGGCCGGCCGGCCGCCGCCGCTGGCTGGCCGGCCCGGGGGCGGCCTGGTGTTTCGAAATTTCCGGCCTGAATGCAAACTCTGTTACAGCTGACTAATTGTGATATATCGTTACATGGTGTTTATAGGCATTTTCCCAATACAATTGATGTACCAATGAACTTTAAATATTATTTGCATTCGAATGCACACACAATTGTATTAAATATATTTCGTTTTCTATTCATATATTTTCCGATGTGATTACCATATCCTACTATATAGTTGAAACTCTAGAAGAAAATGAGAACTATTCCAAAAAGCATACCAGAAATAGTCCATATGGTAACATAGTTAGTTTATTCTAGTTTGAACCAGGCGTGACGTAGCCATGGTATTCGCCAAACTTGAACCTACTCATTATATAAGTACTCTGGTATATACCGCTTTGCGTAGTAGCGTGCGCGGAGCAGGGGGTGTCATCGCGGGATTCCCCATGTATCGGCTGCCGAGCGGCTCAGCATTAGCGACGAAGTCACTGGTGCTCTGGTCCAGTCGTGGCCGGCCCCGTCGCTGCAGCTGCGCTTTTGAGCGTTTTGTGGTCTTTTGATGGGTAGTGACGAAAACGGCAATTTGAAGTCGTTGCCGTTAGATAAGTAAGTTATGTTGGAAGTCTATACATTATATTGTTTAGCATATCTTGAACATTAAGCCAACACAATGCCATTTGCAACATTTCCAGGTACAACGTATGGCCGTCTCACCCCTCAGCCAGACCAGAGCAGCGTATGGCCGTCCCCTCCCTCAGCCGGACCGGGGCGGCGTATGGCCGTCTCACCCCTCAGTCGGACCGGGACAGCGAACGCCGTCTCGTCCATCAGCCGGACTGGGGCAGCGTACGGCCGTCTCACCCCTCAGCAGGACCGGGGCAGTGTACGGCCGTCTCTTCCCTCAGCCGGACCGGTGCAGCATATGGCCGTCTCGCCCCTCAGCCAGACCGGGGCAGCGTGTGGCCGTCTCGCCCCTCATCCGGACCGGTGCAGCGTATGCCCGTCTCGCCCCTCAGCTAGACCGGGGCAGCGTATGGCCGTCTCACCCCTCAGCCAGACCGGGGCAGCGAACGACCGTCTCGCCCATCAGCCGGACCGGGGCAGCGGAATCACGTCTCACCTCTCAGCCGGACCGGGAAGCGTACGACCGTCTCGCCCCTCAGTCAGACCGGTGCAGCGTATGGCCGTCTTGCCCCTCAGCCAGACCGGGGCAGCGTGTGGCCGTCTCGCCCTCAGCCGGACCGGTGCAGCGTATAGCCGTTTCACCCCTCAGCCAGACCAGGGCAGCATATGGCCGTCTCGCCCCTCAGCCGGACCGGGGCGGCGAATGGCCGTCTCACCCCTCAGTCGGACCGGGGCAGCAAACGGCCGTCTCGCCAATCAGCCGGACTGGGGCAGCGTACGGCCGTCTCACCCCTCAGCAGGACCGGGGCAGCGCACGGCCGTCTCGCTCCTCAGCCGGACCGGTGCAGCATATGGCCGTCTCGCCCCTCAGCCAGACCGGTGCACCGTATAGCCGTTTCATCCCTCAGCCAGACCAGGGCAGCGTATGGCCGTCTCGCCCCTCAGCCGGACCGGGGCGGCGAATGGCCGTCTCACCTCTCAGTCGGACCGGGGCAGCGAACGGCCGTCTCGCCAATCAGCCGGACTGGGGCAGCGTTATGGCCGTCTCACCCCTCAGTCAGACCGGTGCAGCGTATGGCCGTCTTGCCCCCCAGCCAGACCGGGGCAGCGTATGACCGTCTCACCGCTCAGTCAGACCGGTGCAGCGTTTGGCCGTCTCGCCCCTCAGCCAGACCGGGGAAGCGTATGGCCGTCTCGTCCCTCAGCCAGACCTAGGCAGCGTATGGCCGTCTCACCCCTCAGTCAGACCGGTGCAGTGTATGGCCGTCTCGCCAGTCGCCCATCACACAGACCGGGGCAGTGTATGACCGTCTCCCCTCAGCATGAATTAAGAGAGGCATACTTATCCGCGGTAAACGTAATCTTAAATAGGATCGTACCTTAGGCGCAACTATCCGCATCCCGTTCGAAATATTGGCACCGCACCGATCGCGTGCGGCAACAGCAGAGTCGGACCAGAGCACCAGTGACGTCACGCAAATGCTGTGTGATTGGGGCGCTAAAATCCCCGGATGATTCTACCAGCCTTGACTCTACCTCTCTTATACGGCCTTGGCGCGGAGCAGGCGCCGTTGTCTTTGTTGGTGTTGGGGTTGAGGAATAGTATTTGATCTACCGTGAGGAATAGGGTATAGGCAAACGATTGATAAGCATAATATTAGTGTTCACAGTACAAATAATCTTATCTCCTCTGGGCAGGTATGTGTGTTGCACAGGCTGCACGGTTCCCCGTTTTTAGTTATTCGGTCTCAGTCTGGAGCAATATGCTCGTTCAGTGATGTGATTGTGGTGCTTTTGTGTTTCACCCCTAACCCTTGGTTTGTGTGTATATTAGGTAAGAAGGGTGGTCAACTTACATTCCGTTTCTTGTTTGAATTTTCACAGCTTGTAAATACAAATGTACAAGAACTTCTGCAACACAAAATTACTTGACGCTCCACAAATATGTGAAAAGAGAATGCTCATATGACCTAAAACCAGGGTTGGAAATTCAGTTTTTTGCTGGTATGCTGAGTACATTTTCTCAGAAAATTGAGTATATAATTACAGGTAGTAGTATATGCATGGTAATAACAGATAACACCAGGGTGGGAATTTTACTTTTGCTGGTAGCAGAGTACATTTTTTCAAAGATTTAGTAC
This sequence comes from Chirona hameri, assembly GCA_036785665.1. NCBI lineage: Eukaryota > Metazoa > Arthropoda > Thecostraca > Balanomorpha > Balanidae > Chirona > Chirona hameri. The sequence continues at coordinate 7,430 of JAXIVJ010006822.1, forward strand.
ACAATTACAATTAGGATTATATTCATGGCAATTACAGATCAGACTGTATGGTAATAAAGGGCCCAGGAGAGGATACTGTTCTTATCTGTTCTTATCAATAAACAATAAACAATAAACAAACAACACTATGTTTCCTAACCAGTACCAGTACAGAGGTGGTAGTAAACTGAATAAGTACTTTAGTATGTATGTGATCAGATGAACCTGTATTTTTAACCATCAGTGACCAACAAGCCACTAACCTGTTAGAAGATGACAAATTGAAATGCCTGGATCACAGTCATAGCCTGGATGATAATACTCAAGGCCCTATAACAACTAAATATTCACAATCATGAAACATGTTAATGGTGCATCGTTAGTTGCAAAATCTGTCCTGTCATGTGCATGGTATGGACACAGACCAATCAGCATTGAGCTCTCACAAGAGTCAACTGAGAACAGCGCTGAGTATATTTTAAACAGTTATACAACCTCTTTCATGTGTCGGATGCTCTTGAATTATAGTTTTTTATAAGGCCAGACATTTTTCATTCATCTTTAGTTAATTTAGACTAACAAGCCCAATTGATAGATATATCAGACATAAAACTTTGCCGGTAGGCACCTGATTACTTGGTCAAACAAAGAGTACAAGGATTCTCATTATCTATTTACGCCTAAAAACGGTGGTCATCTTAACAAAAAATGGTACCATTGGCATCAGGAAGGCAAGCACTTTCCTTTCATACCATTTAATTGATCATTTAACCTTCTAAAATAGTGATTATTTGCATAGTACTTGTTCTCAATGAATATCAGGTACCACAATCTTTTCTGACAAGGGGAAACCACAAGGTACTTGCAGAGCAGGGTTGGCAATTTACTTTTTTTTGCTGGTATGCTGAGTACATTTTCTTGGAAAAATTGAGTACATAATTACAGGTAGTAGTATATTCATGGTAATAACGCGAGGGTGGGAATTTTACTTTTGCTGGTAGCGAAGTACATTTTCTCAGAAAAAAATAGTACATAATTACAAATAGGATTATATTCATGGCAGTTACATATTAGGCTGTATGGTAATAAAGGGCCCAAGAGACAATGCTATGTGCCCTAACTAGTACCCAGGCAGTAGCAGGGTACTAGGATTGCTTTGGAGCTGGAGTGCGGAGTGGAAAATTCTGGCTAAAATAAACATAAAGAGCGGAAAATTCAACCAAATAACATATGCACTCTGTTTTTATTAATATCCAATTACCTGCTCACCAGAATTAGTTATTAAGTACCTATGCCAATTATTACCTCTTTCCCTACACAGGCTGTCCCCATTATTACATCCATTAATCAGTGAAGATTCCAATTATCCAATACATTTTAAAATAAGGAGTTGAAAATCCCAGTAAAACTCGGGAAAGAGAGCGGAAAAACAGTATCCATAGGGTGTCGTTTCCCACCCAAATTTACCAATGCTAGGACACTGGGCAGTAGAAAACTGAAGAAGTACTTTAGTACGTATGTGACCAGAAAACCTGTATTTTTAACCTTCGGTGACCAACAAGCCACTAACCTGTTACAAGACTGTACTGTCTTGCCTGTATTGGTCGGGTACAAGACCGGTGTAACAAACAGTTACAAGTATCGCGCAGCTGATACTGCGCAGCTGATACGGCGCAGCGCAGCTGCGCCGAGCGCACGTCCCGGGCTCCCGACAAGGACTCTCCGGCCTGCCACGCCCTGACCGGTCAACGGGCAGTTGCTCTGCCGGCCACCAGGCGGCAGCACTGCCGCCGGACAGAGCATACGATCACTAAACACTACATTTCCTCCTCCCCTACGGAAAAGAACAATACCACCACCGAATCGCGAGCACGTTACTCAAATCCGTACCTCACTGGCGCCTTGCTAACTCGCCCAGACTGAGTTATCACTGTGCCCGGCCGCGCCCGAGCCGGCCGACTGGCGCTGGGTGCCTCCACCTCAGCAGCCCGGCGCAGCTGCACCGGCTGCCGCGGGTCGGCCGCCGCGGTCCCCGGCTGCACCGGCCGGCGGGAGTCGGCCACCGCTCTCTCCGGGTGCACCGGTCGTTCGGAGTCGGCCGCCGCTGTCTCCAGGTGCACCGGTCGGTCGGAGTCGGTCGCCGCCGCTTCCAGCGGCACCGGATTGTCCATCTCCGATGTCTCCAGCTCCGCTCCAGCTCGTCCCGTCCGGTCCTGCTGACGACGATGCTCCAGGTTCCGGCTGTCACCCACCTCTCTGCTGCCCCCCATTGCTCCTCGTCAGACGGTCGGCGTGGACCCGGGTGCCGTCATCCAGGAGATAGCTCGCCGGTCCCCGCTGCTCCAGGATTCTCTTCGTCGGCGAGAACCGAAGCCGCCCCTTCCGCGCCTGCGGTGGGAGACGATGACGCACCTGGTCCCCGACCACGAAGTCGGGTGTCTTGACACCGTGAGCGCGATCGAAGTACGCCTTTTGATATGCCTGTTTCTGCTTCACGCGACGTTGCAGGTCATCAGCTGGCGGTGATCGACGTCCACCTACATCCAGTGCAGCGCTGAGTTTGCCCCTCATGGGGCGGCCGTGCAGTAGCTCAGCCGGACTTCTGCCAGTGGTCGCATGCACCGTGCTCCGGTACGAGAACAGGAACCTCTGTAGGTATTGTGTTCGGTCAGCTTTCTCCAAATCGGCCGTCTGTAGAGCGCTTTTTACGACTTTGTTGGCTCGTTCAACCTGACCAGACGACTGTGGGTGGTACGGAGACACCTTGATATGCGTGACATCAATACTTCGCAGATATGACGCGAACCGATCGGATGTAAATGCTGATCCACAGTCTGATACTACTTCCTTTGGATAACCTTCACGGCATGACAGCTTGTCCGTAAATTGTATGACTACTTCAGAAGTTGGATGCTCGCAAAATCCCACCTCAATCCACTTCGAATGGTAGTCGATAGCAACAATTGCAAATCTCTGACCAGGCCGGCCTCCGGCCATGGGGCCGATGAAGTCGAGCCCCAGCTTCGACCATGGCTCACCTGGGAACGGCACAGGCTGCAGTGGCGCGTGCCGAGGCGCCGCTGTCTTGTCTGCGAGAGAGCAGATCTGGCAGCCCTTTACCTGCTCCTCGACGGCTTGGTCCATACCCGGCCACCAGTACAGGTCCCGCAGTCTCTGCTTCGTGCGGACTATGCCTTGGTGTCCCTCGTGGGCCAGCTCCAACAGTCGTGTCCTCAGTGCTGCGGGCACCAGGACTCGGCCACCACGCAGAACGACGTCATCCAGCATAGTCAGCTCATCCCTGCAGCGATAGAACGGCTGCAGCTCGGTCATGCACTCACGGTAGCGCCTGGGCCAGGGGCGTGGTATCTGCTGTCTCAGCTTACTGAGTACAGGGTCCGCCTGAGATGCCGTCTTCAGGTCCGCGCCGCTCACCGCTGCTCGCTCCTCCGTCAGAGCCGCCACCACCAGCTGCTCGTCGTCTGATGCCTCCTGCACCGGTGCTGGGAGACGCGACAGACCATCTGCCGGGTTGGTGCTTCCCTTTACGTGCTTCACTGTGAAGGAGTACTCCATTAGTCGGCACGCCCATCGAGAAATACGCATTCCCGCCCGGCCAACCCCTCGTGACGTCATCAGGGTAGTCAGCGCCTGGTGGTCGGTTCTCAGAACAAACTCTCTGCCCCACAAGTATCTGTGCCACTTCTCAATAGCCCAGACACAGGCCAACCCTTCCCGCTCTGTGACACTGTAGTTGCGCTGCGCTGTCGACAACGTACTGGATGCAAATGCCACCACTCGCTCTCCTTCGGAATGTACCTGCGAGAGCACTGCCCCTATGCCCACGTCACTGGCATCTGACGTCACCGCTGTGGGGAGGGCTGGGTCATACATCGCCAGAACAGAGCTCTTCATGATCGCTGATCGAATGTCCTCGAACGCCTCGCCCATCTCCGGAGTCCACCTGCACGGGGGACTGTTCTTCCTCAGAGGTCGCCGGAGTTCCTCTACTCTGGCGCTGTATCGGGGAATGAATCTGCTGTAAAAGCCGAATAGCCCCAGCATCGCCTGCAGCTGCTTTACTGTCGTTGGCGGCTGCATGTCTCGCAGCCCCTGGAGACGACTGTGGTTCACCGACACCCCCTCATTGGACACTGAGAACCCCAGGAAGTCAATCCGGCTCACCCCCCAAGTGACACTTGTCCTTGTTCAGTGTCACGTTGAACTCAGCGAGACGGGTCATGACGTCACTGAGTCTGCTGTCATGCTCCTCCCGTGTACGTCCAGAAACGATGACGTCATCAAGATACACCTGGGTGCCAGGTAGCTCCCGCAGGATCGTCTCCATCAGCTTCTGGAAACAACTGGGAAGAGACCGCAGACCGAAACAGCACCTTCGATAGCGGAACACGCCCTCGTGCGTCACAAACGCGGTCAGCTGTCTCGACTCTTCATGCAACATCAACTGGTGATATGCAGCCTTCATATCGAGGGTGGAGAACACTTGAGCCCCTACCAGATTGTCCAACATTTCCTGCATGTCCGGTAACGGATAGCCACTGGTGCAGACGGCCTTGTTGACCTCACGAAGATCGATACAAAGTCTGATCTGACCTGATCGGCGTCTTGACACCACGATTGGAGAGAGCCACGGTGACCCATCAACCCTCTCGATGATCTGCTGCTTCTCGAGATCCTGAAGATGATGCTTTACTTCCTCCCGAAGCGCGAACGGCAACGGTCTCAGCTTCTGTTGAACAGGTACAGCACCATCCCGCAGCTGTACTCTGTGAACAAACCCCTTGATAGATGGCAGTACAGTCGTCGTGTCAGGTTTGACAGATGGCAGCACCTGCACATCATCCACTGACCAGACCCGTGATCCAACCGCCGGCTGGTGCTCCACTGCGCACACAGTCGAGCCGTGCTTGACGGAGATGCGCAGGTTCTTCTGCAGGTCTCTTCCGAGCAGTGGCGCACCGCCATCCACCACGTACAGGATGCCCTGACAGCGTCGTCCGTCTTCTGTCTCGACCGTCAAGGCGATGACACCAGTCACCGTCAGCTGGTTGCCTCCGTACGCCTGTAAAGCAACTGCCGTGGACTGCAGAGGCACGTGACTCAGCTGTGACTCGTAGACATGGCGTGGAATGATGGACACTGCTGCACCCGTATCCACCAGCATTGACACCCAACAGCCGCCAAGCTTGATCACCATGTGCAGTGCAGAGTCATCATGATTCACGGCAAGAATGTCAACAGTCTCCGATTCAAAGGCTCGAACTTCTCTGACGGATTCCTGACTACATCTCACTGCAAAATGTCCAATAGTTCCGCATCTTCTGCACTTTTGACCCTTAGCTGGACACCAATCATCAGAAGACATGTGACCCCGACGCCCACATGCGTAACACCACTTGCCTTTCGTTCTGTCTCCCACCTGTCGCTGGGCTGGTCTCGTCTGCCGTGTCGTGAAGGGCACCTCCAGCGGCCCGGGCGTCACTGCTGGGTGGCTGAGATGCCCGCGGTCACCAACACGGTCACCTCCTCCCAACAAGCCCTGACGCTCCACTGCCCGGTCCTCGGCCATCGCTATGGACTCCACACGCTGCAGGGTCAGTTGATCATGTGTACAGAGACGGTCACGAAGGCGATCTGAGGCACATCCTTCTACAAACTGGTCCCGAATCATTTCATCTTCCAGGGGCCCGTAGGCACAGTACCTGCTTTGTTCCCTTAAATTAGTCATGAACGAGACTGTTGATTCGCCTGCCCTCTGACGCAGTCTACGAAACTTCACCCTTTCCGACATGGCATCTCTCGGTTTCTCAAACAGGTGTTTAAGCAGTAACAAGCAATTTACCATCACCCCGTCCTCAGGCTTCACCTGTGGTAGCGATGCTGCTCCGGAGTCCGTCCCGGCCTGGGCGTCACCTGGCTGTGGCGTGTCCTGGCGCTCTGCTGCGGTCCCCGCCGCCGCCTCCGCCACCCGGAAGCGCCGCCGGCCCTCCTGCCCCAGGCAGTGCAGCAACAGCGCACGCTGTCTGGCCTCATCCCACTGAGACCAGCCGATGGCCGTGGCGTACAGCTCAAAATCTGAGTACCAAGCACTCCACGGGATACTTGCAGTCGCTGCCGTTTCCAGAAACGGACCCGGCGGACGAATCCCGTCCATGGTAGCCAGTAGCTTACGCTGATCCTCGTCGCCAGAATTGTACTGTCTTGCCTGTATTGGTCGAGTACAAGACCGGTATAACAAACAGTTACAAGTATCGCGCAGCTGATACGGCGCAGCGCAGCTGCGCCGAGCGCACGTCCCGGGCTCCCGACAAGGACTCCCCGGCCTGCCACGCCCTGACCGGGTCAACGGGCAGTTGCTCTGCCGGCCACCAGGCGGCAGCACTGCCGCCGGACAGAGCATACGATCACTAAACACTACAAAGACGACAAATTGAAATGCCTGGGACACGGTGTGGTACGAACAAAATACTCAAGGCCAAGGCTTGAGGCCCAAATAATCACGGTCATGAAATTGAAATACGTTAATGGCGCATCATAGTCGCAAAACACGAGAGAGCGCGCGGAGCCTAGACTTGCGGTGTAAATAGTGTTGTCCTCACGAAATGTGTCCGGTGTGGACACGGACCAATCAGCGTTGAGCTCGGAGTTGAGAGTTGCCGAGAAGCAACTGAGAAGAGCGCCGAGTATATCTTAGACGGTGTTATACGACCTCTTTCACGTAGCGGATGCTCTTGAATTTCAGTTTTTTGATAATTTTGCATTGATATTTAGTTAATTTAGACTCTTAACGAGCCCGATTGATAGATATATCGGACATAAAGCTTCGCAGGTATGCACCTGGTGACCTGGTGTTTTAGACACTGAGTACAAGGATTCTCATTAGCTATTTACGCCTAAAAAAAGGTGGTCGTCTTAACAAAAAAAAATGGTACCATTGGCATCAGGAAGGCAAGCACTTTCTTTTTATACCATTTAATTGATCATTTAACCTTTTAAAAGAATGATTATCTGCATAGTACTTGTTCTCAACGAACACCAAGTACCATGAGCTTTTCCAGCAAGGGAAAACGGTACTTGGTACACAAGGTATTCGTCGAGGAAAGTACTCAGCAGCGTAATCTTGTGCTCATCTCTTCTGAAGGAAGATAAGAGACATTTTCGGCGCAGGACGTCTCGTGGTACGCTATTTTGATTTGTGTAGTGCTGTGTCTACGTCGGTGTGTGATTATTGAGTCAGATTGGTGGGTGCTTAGTTTCTTGTTTGTTTGTTTTTTGACATTTTTAACACCACTGACTGACGCTTTTCGAGATAAGCGACATGTACTCTGCCCTAAGGAAGAGCTGTGTTTTAACTTTGGCCCTACACCTACTCGCATGGTTAAGTATTTGCTAATGAGTTGTCTGGATTAACCCATAATTTGTGATCAGTTTGTTCTCAGACAGAAGACTGCATCATACATCATGTTTATATTTAAAACATAAATATGTTAATTTGAAACATGCATTGGAATAACACAATGTAGGCGCTGATATTTCATCTTGCTGACCAAAGGTTTCAGTTTAGAGACACTTGGTTCTTGGAGGTTGGAAATCGTTTTCTGCTTGATGTCGCTCAATTTTTTATCATTGATGTCTGCTGTGCCTGGGAACACAAATATTCATATGAGTTTGGCATGTTTCCTAAGAATATTTATTGCCTATTCAAAGAGTACAAAAAAGTTAATTCTTTCCAGTCACAATTCCAGAGTACAAAATCTCCTGGTGCCCCTGTACACCAGCAAACAGCAACTTTTCCAACCCTGTAATGTAGAGGCAAGTACTCAGTGTAATCTTGTGCTCATCTCTTCTGAAGGAAGATGACATTTTCAGTGCAGGACGTCTCATTCAGGGCGGCTGGTTCCATGTGGTACACTAATGCCCCTAGGATTCAGTGGTTCAGTGGTTCTGATCGAGTGCTGTCTATGGAGGGCCGTGATTATTGAGTCAGATTGGTAGGTGCTTAGTTTCTTGTTTTTTCTTTCTATTTCTTGGCTGACGCTTTTCAAGATAAGCGACATAGACTCTGCCTTAAGGAAGAGCTGTGCTTAGACTTTGGGCCTATGCCTACCATATAGCTAATTAGTTATCTGGATTAACCAATAATTTGTGATCAGTTTGTTCTCAGACAGAAGACTGCATCATACATCATGTTTATATTTAAAACATAAATATGTTCATTTGAAACATGCATTGGAATAACACAAGGCAGGCACTGGCACTTCAGCTTGCTGACCAAAGGTTTCAGTTTAGAGAGGTTCTTGGAGGTTGGAAATCCTTTTCTGCTTGTTTGTTTATTTGCGCAAATCGTCGACAGGATACCCCAATGATGGACGAAGTTAAAATGTAAAATTACCTACAGCTACAAGACATTAGACAAATACATGTTAAAATATACGAAATACACCCTAAACATAAAATATGACATGAACGAAACATCCAGCACACACAGCACAAAATCAGTTACAACGATGCAAAGTACAACCTCACTTTGGTGCGGAACTGATGGTACGTATCGGCAAAGAGATCAGCATTGGACACATTCCTATAAAGCGGTTAAGTTGCCTGGGCAGTCTGGCGAACAGTCCCTCTTTGACTGTATTTACCCTGGCGTACGGCACATTAAGCAATGTGAGGGTCAGCTGCCTGGTAGTACGACACGGTACATTGACGAAAAATGACTGCAATACAAATTACGATGATATTTTACCCTTAAAAACGTTGCGAATGAACATGAGATCATGATGGGTCCTACGTGCCGATACAGAAACAAGTTTAAAATGAGACAATAGGTCAAAGTACGCCATGGATGGTGATTGCGACCGACAGTGGGCGTTCAGCCACAGCAGGAACTTATGCTCTATGCGCTGCAGCCTATCAGTGTGCGTTCGAGCGGTACTGCCCCTTATCACGCTACAATATTCCATATTTGAGCGGACGTAGGCAAAATACGACGTCAGTACTGGTGTCTCTTTGATATATCTTGATATAGCTTGATGTCACTCCATTTGTTCTCATTGATGTCTGCTATGCCTGGGAATACAAATATTCATATGAGTTTGGCATGTTTCTCAGAATGTTTATTGCATATTCAAAGAGTACAAACCATTCAATTCTTTCCAGTCACAATTCCAGAGTACACAATCTCCTGGTATCCCTGTATACCAGCAAACGGCAACTTTTCCAACCCTGCGCTAAAAAGGTACAAGAAGATGTGCTTTGTATGTAGTAGGTACATTGTAGGTACATTGTACATTGTACATACATGAGAAAAAGACAGGAAATGTGCAGTGAAATGTTCACTGAAAAGGCAGTGAAATGCAAATTGAATATGATTAATATATATGTCAGGAAATCAAAGCTGTGCATGACAGGCACCAACAGCAATGTGATGCAGTGATCACAGCTGCTGATGACAGCTCAGTTATTGACTTATTCTTTGAATTAAGAATGCAATATGGCAGAGTAACTTTTCTCCATATGAACTGCTCCCAATGCTAAATACCTTTGTTTGTGCTGACATGCTTTTTCTTGCTTTTCACAGATATGGAGGCCTGCACAGCTGTCGAAAAAGAGCTAGACAAAGTCTTTGAGAAGTTCAAAGAGCTTGATGGAGAAAATCAAATGAAGGTGGAAGAGATAATACACAAAATAGATGAATATGTTGTTAGTCTTAATGACAGTAAGTAATTAGTGCTTTCACCTGTGATAATTTGACATATTTTGTGAAGGTTCAACAGTGATGGGTCAGATTGTAGTTCACTTGTTGGTACCTGTAATAAATGGTAGTATCAAGGTGTTGAAGGAATGTATGGTTAAAATTGCAAGCCAACAAGATGTGTGCGCTGCAGAGTGGAGTGATGCTCAGTTGTTTTTTTTCTGAGCAAAATCACAAATTTCCTGTGAATGTAAATTAGATCAAGCGATAGCTTAACATTTCTTTGGCTAAGGATACTATACAATGTCATTTGTCCTGCAAATACCTGCTGAATTAAACTGGCAATCACTTGATTCTGACACTGAGTATACAACTTCTTTAGGCATGCAACATAATGCAGTCCTCATAATTTAGCTACTTGCTCATCAGACTGATTGCTAATTTCAGGTTGTTTAAGAATGATAATATGCTTCGATTTATGCCACACACAGTTATCTCTCATCTACCATGCCAAACTTTGATTGTATAGTTTTATGTTTTTTTCTTCTTCAAATAGACCAACCACTAGTGCTAACCCGTCCGCTCCGCTGGACGATTACTGTTGTCCAGTGGTGGTGCAAGCCAGTGATATGCAATTAGGGATTGATACTGATGATTGATACTGATACTGATGTACTACCCGTGACACCTGTCTTACTTATAAAACGTTTTTGTACCCGTCACACACCCGAAGTACCCGTCAAAAACCTACGGTGTCCGACATACACCCGCAGTACCCGTTGTGCCTCTGTGGAACACGGGATAACCCCGTGAAAACTCCACCCCGGCTTAGCGGCTATATATATGTTCATTGATATATGCCGTTCCGTATGTCGATGACCTTCATTTCGCAGTGATTCCGTGGTTGCTTGACATTGCTTGACATTGCTTGACATTGCTTGACATTGCTTGACATTGCTTGACATTGCTTGACATTGCTTGACATTGCTTGACATTGCTTGACATTGCTTGACATTGCTTGACATTGACTGTAGACAGGTCAGGTCATCACAGCTGACAGGTCAGGTCACCACAGCTGACAGATCAGGTCAGGTCACCACATCTGACAGGTCAGGTCAGGTCAGGTCAGGTCACCACATCGACCACGCCACTCCATGGCGTGGTCGGATCTGATTGGCTTTCGACTGGAGTGAAGCGATGTAAAACTCGTATCCGTAAACTGTTTTTGTACGGTAAAATAATTCTTAAAGGGAAATAATGACCCTTTTCCACACAAATGGAGTTAGCACTTGAAATCGCCAGACGAGACCAAAATATATTGTAAATTCATCACATTTTGCATGAAAACTTTCCTACCGAAAGATATTTCAAGTTGAAGTTGATAAGCGTCCCACACTTTTAACGACCGGTACTTGCAAGTACTTTTGGTCCTCATCAAACTGCGGGCTTTTCCCGTATTGTTTTTTTTCTACGCAATGGAGTGGAAAATATATTGTGCGTTCTACTCGTTGTGATTATATGCCCGGCGATCTTCTAAAACTAACAGCGATTGGAAAAAGTGGCAATAAAATCGGAAGCTCATCGATGCACATCAACGGCGGCATAGTAGTGGTTGCGACCCTCAATTTTTGAAAATCGATTCATTTGTTTTCAACATTAGGAGTATTGTATAATATGGTCTGTGGCTGTATATAACACTATGCTTTATATTATCATGACAAATATTAATTTTTCCCCAAAAAACTAACAAACAATAATACAAAACTGGCAATTAAATCGGAAGCTCATCGATGCACATCGACGGCGACCTATTTAGCGTCGGCGATTTGTTTACAAAGTCATTGTCATGCTTCTCGGCGCACTTAACCATTGTGGCGAGTTGTAGCGAGTAGCGCTTTCGTTCTCCATGGCAACCAGGCGTGAGCCAATGAAAATCCAGAACGTATTCCCTTTCTGGCTTTTGATTGGCTAACGCCTGGTTGCCATGGAGAACGAAAGCGCTACTAGCGCTACTAGCGTGTGTCCGAGCAGCGCTCAGTTTGATCGGAAACGTCACAGAGCCTCCAAAAATGCCGCGCACTCGATGTAAACAATGGTAGGGAAGGACGAATTTGTCAATGACCTTCATGAAGTACACAAGGTACTTGTTTTGTATTTTTTTCCAAACTTACAACTTTGAATCTGGGAATAATTTTATTTAATTCTTAAATTTAAATAAAATAATTTTAAAACCATAACGGTAGCCTAAGAAATTGTTTCTAACAAAATCAAAAGGTCATTATTTCCCTTTAACACCTCCTTCTATGTTAGTTACAGCACAAACCTTCGCCCAAAACTGCACAACCTAAATTTGTCTGTAACTATCGTATCAAATGCGTCGGAAATGTACGAATTATACACCACTCGGTAGTATCCGTAAACTCGTTTGAAAACCTTAAAATCACGTACATCACGTGTTTATAGCAATGTGGTACTGCAATGTAGAACTGCCGCTTTACTGTGTTAAATTCGTTCCGGAGCGACAGACAGACGGACGCTTATCAAATAGTAATATATATTTCAAACTGTATTGACATGTATGCTTAGATGTATCCTTGGTAAGTTTTGCTGTATCTGATCTGATTTAGCTGATGGTGTTGCTTCCCTCCTGTGCTGTAGGGGATGGGGACGGTCAGATCAGCGCTGCCAAGGCAGTGAAGATCATGGAGCTGCTGGCAGAGGCCCGAGCCATCGCCACCAAGGCGTCCACTAGTCATAGGGAGCTGCACAGCACAGTCTCCAAAGTCGGCAAAGCCATCGACAAGGTGAAACTGCGAACCACCTGCTCATCACCTACATACTCACCTTTCACAGAATGTTTCCCTTTCGTGTACATTTACATAGCTGGCAGTAGTTCTCTGGCTACTAATATAATACAATTTTCATGTGAACCCACAAAAGGAATCTCGCATAGCTGAAAACTAGTGATAACCCGTCCGCTCCGCTGGGCGATTACTGGTGTCAAGTGGTGGTGCAAGCCAGTGATAGGCAATTAGGGATTGATAACCCGTACTACCTGTGACACCTGTCGTACCTATAATACGGTTTTGTACCCGTCATACACCCGAAGTACCCGTCAAAAACCTACCGTGCCCGACATACACCCGTAGTACCCGTTGTGTCCCTGTGGAACACGTGATAACCCCGTTATAGCCGGCACTCACCCATTATACCTGTGGAACACCTATGACACCCGTTATACACCCGTTAAACCCGTGAAAACTCCCCGCCGGCTTAGCGTATATGTTCATTGATATATGCCGTACCGTATGTCGATGACCTTCGTTTCGCAGTGATTCCGTGGCTGCTTCTCATTGGTTGTGACACTGTATTATCCGTGGTCGGATCTGATTGGCTTTCGACTGGAGTGAAGCGATGTTAAACTCGTATCCGTAAACTGTTTTTTTTTTACGGTAGAATATTTCTTAACACCTCCTTCTATGTTAGTTACAGCACAAACCTGCGCCCAAAACTGCACAACCTAAAACTGTCTGTAACTATCGTATCAAATGCGTCGGAAATGTACGAATTATACACCACTCGGTAGTATCCGTAAACTCGTTTGATAACCTTAAAATCACGTACATCACGTGCTTATAACAATGCGGTACTGCAATGTAGAACTGCCGCTTTACTGTGTTAAATTCGTTCCGGAGATACAGACAGACAGACGCTTATCAAATAGTAATATAGGTGATCGCTTTTGTCACTACTCGCGTGCCAGTCCTTGTGCAAAGAACACCATTTCCAGCTCAGTTTTTAGCATAGTGTCAAATTTCTCATCTAAATACCTACTTGTTTTTGTTGTTGTTGTAGCTGTAGCCACTCTTGAACCCACAGCCCCCGCTGACTGAGCGGTGTATTCCGCTGCAGAATTTCGCTGCCGATTACTCGGTGGCGGCACTGGATCGTGAGTTCGCCGGCCCGGAGCGCGGCGCCAAACTGGTCAACGAGGTCATCTGCAGACACTTCTACCGCACCGGTCTGCCGGAGCTGGGAGCTTTGTTGGTTCAGGTTGGTGACCACCGGTCTGCCGGAGCTCAGAGCTTTGTTAGTTCAGGTTAGCTATGTCTGATGTTCTGACCGCCGTTACTATCAGATATACTCGTTCGATGGTGCTGCTGGTGTAAGTAACTCACTGGGTTCAAATTATATTTTTGTTTTGTGAAATGTGCATGAATAGCTGGGAGCCTGTGAGGCAAGTACATCAGTAGTCACGTGCTCGTGTTCCACCCGAATCGCAGAATTACCACGTGCTTTACGTCACGTCCGCGATTCGCGACAGTCGGTCAGCAGCTGTGGTGACCTGACCTGACCTGTCAGCTGTGGTGACCTGTCAGCTGTGGTGACCTGTCAGCTGTGGTGACCTGACCTGTCAGCTGTGGTGACCTGACCTGTCAGCTGTGGTGACCTGACCTGACCTGTCAGCTGTGGTGACCTGACCTGACCTGTCAGCTGTGGTGACCTGACCTGTCAGCTGTGGTGACCTGACCTGTCAGCTGTGGTGACCTGACCTGTCAGCTGTGGTGACCTGACCTGTCAGATGTGGTGACCTGACCTGACCTGCCAGCTGGGGTGACCTGACATGTCAGCTGTGGTGACCTGACCTGTCAGCTGTGGTGACCTGACCTGTCATCTGTGGTGTCCTGACCTGTCAGCTATGGTGACCTGACCTGTCAGTTGTGGTGTCCTGACATGACCTGTGAGCTGTGGTGACCTGACCTGTCAGCTGTGGTGACCTGACCTGACCTGTCAGCTGTGGTGACCTGACCTGTCAGCTGTGGTGACCTGACCTGTCAGCTGTGGTGACCTGACCTGTCAGCTGTGGTGACCTGACCTGTCAGCTGTGATGTCCTGACATGACCTGTCAGCTGTGGTGACCTGACCTGTCAGCTGTGGTGACCTGACCTGTCAGCTGTGGTGACCTGACCTGACCTGTCAGCTGTGGTGACCTGACCTGTCAGCTGTGGTGACCTGACCTGTCAGCTGTGATGTCCTGACCTGACCTGCCAGCTGTGGTGACCTGATCTGTCAGCTGTGGTGACCTGACCCGTCAGCTGTGGTGACCTGACCTGTCAGCTGTGGTGACCTGACCTGTCAGCTGTGATGTCCTGACCTGACCTGTCAGCTGTGGTGACCTGACCTGTCAGCTGTGATGACCTGACCTGTCAGCTGTGGTGACCTGACCTGACCTGTCAGATGTGGTGACCTGACCTGACCTGTCAGATGTGGTGACCTGACCTGTCAGCTGTGGTGACCTGACCTGACCTGTCAGCTGTGGTGACCTGACCTGTCAGCTGTGGTGACCTGACCTGACCTGTCAGCTGTGGTGACCTGACCTGACCTGTCAGATGTGGTGACCTGACCTGACCTGTCAGCTGTGGTGACCTGCCCTGACCTGTCAGCTGTGGTGACCTGACCTGACCTGTCAGCTGTGGTGACCTGACCTGACCTGTCAGATGTGGTGACCTGACCTGACCTCTCCTCCTGACAGGCGGCGCAGCTGGAGAACACAGAGTCGGTGGTGGAGCCCTATATGGTGATCAACAGTATCGTGGAGGCGCTGCGGCGGCGGGACCTGGGGCCGGCACTCTCCTGGGCAGACCAGCGCATCGATCAGCTACATCAGCTGGTCAGTTATTTTATCATATACACCATATTGAATTGTATGGCCCCTCACCAGTCTGGCCGACTAGCTGCAGTTGGTACTCGGTAATGACGCCACGTTAAAATGGCTATGCTATTAATGACTCAGGATATTAACGATGTTCTATATAGCGACGGTACTCGTATGGCGGAGGTAACCTTTCCCCTCAATCAACACAAAGTCCATGTCAATTTATAACTCGCCACCACCGACCACAATTAGGACTAACATTGACGGCGCGATGTATAACTCGTCACCACCGACCACAATTAGGACTGACATTGACGGCGCGATGTATAACTCGTCACCACCGACCACAATTAGGACTGACATTGACGGCGCGATGTATAACTCGTCACCACCGACCACAATTAGGACTGACATTGACGGCGCGATGTATAACTCGTCACCACCGACCACAATTAGGACTGACATTGACGGCGTGATGTATAACTCGTCACCACCGACCACAATTAGGACTGACATTGACGGCGCGATGTATAACTCGTCACCACCGACCACAATTAAGACTGACATTGACGGCGCGATGTATAACTCGTCACCACCGACCACAATTAGGACTGACATTGACGGCGCGATGTATAACTCGTCACCACCGACCACAATTAGGACTGACATTGACGGCGCGATGTATAACTCGTCACCACCGACCACAATTAGGACTGACATTGACGGCGCGATGTATAACTCGTCACCACCGACCACAATTAGGACTGACATTGACGGCGCGATGTATAACTCGTCACCACCGACCACAATTAGGACTGACATTGACGGCGCGATGTATAACTCGTCACCACCGACCACAATTAGGACTGACATTGACGGCGCGATGTATAACTCGTCACCACCGACCACAATTAGGACTGACATTGACGGCGCGATGTATAACTCGTCACCACCGACCACAATTAGGACTGACATTGACGGCGCGATGTATAACTCGTCACCACCGACCACAATTAGGACTGACGGCGTTGCTCAGCATCCATGAAATCATGGTTGGTCGTGACAAACACTCTGCCAGCGGGACATCTCGAGCCCGAGTCTGGTGCTGATCAGTTTGTGTGGGCAGCTTTTGGCAGTGAGCGCCGCTCGGCTGCTGTATTGTTTTGTCACCACAGCAGCCCGAGTCTGGTGCTGATCAGTTTGTGTGGGCAGCTTTTTAGCAGTGAGCGCCGCTCGGCTGCTGTATTACCTGCGTCGTTTCCATTGTGCGCGTGAGTAAAACATCCTCCGATCTCGACAGGGCAGCTTCGTGCAGTTCCGCCTGCAGAAGCTGCAATACATCACACTGCTGCAGCAGGGCCGGCTGAAGGAGGCGATCTTGTACGCCCGGCTCCACATCGGTCGCTTCATACAGGCCTACATCAGCAGGGAAGGTGAGGCGGCAGCACTGCGCGCTACCCCTGGCTGTCGGGGTCGCGATGATGTTCCGCGCTGACGGCTCGGACACTATGGAATTGTGGATACTGCTGGGGCCTAGCTAGCCTGCGTTGAAACTGAATAGCCCACGTTGTGTCGTGTTGTGGGCTGCTGATTTACACTTCTCTACAACCCCAATCATCATCATCATCATACATTTCTCTACTTCTATAGTCGTGTTTCACTTCTCTATGTGACGCCCGACCCGAGACCAACTGAAATTTGGATCGAAAATCGGTCACATTATAAAATGCAAAACGCAAGGCCACTGTTATGTCAAATTTCCTTTGTGTGTTTGATGTTGCTTTCATCTTCGGGCTGTGTTTGTTGTTGACTAGTACTGACCGGCCGGAAAAGTCTCCATCAACTCCCCGTCTCCTCTGTATGTGTGACTGCTGCTGACTGTCTCTGTCTGTGTCCGGCAGAGGGGTTAACCGTCTCCATCAACTCCCCGTCTCCTCTGTATGTGTGACTGCTGCTGACTGTGTCCGGCAGAGGGGTTACACAGACACAGACAGAGGGGTCTGTGTCCGGCAGAGGGGTTAACCGTCTCCATCAACTCCCCGTCTCCTCTGTATGTGTGACTGCTGCTGACTGTGTCCGGCAGAGGGGTTACACAGACACAGACAGAGGGGTCTGTGTCCGGCAGAGGGGTTAACCGTCTCCATCAACTCCCCGTCTCCTCTGTATGTGTGACTGCTGCTGACTGTGTCCGGCAGAGGGGTTAACCGTCTCCATCAACTCCCCGTCTCCTCTGTATGTGTGACTGCTGCTGACTGTGTCCGGCAGAGGGGTTAACCGTCTCCATCAACTCCCCGTCTCCTCTGTATGTGTGACTGCTGCTGACTGTGTCCGGCAGAGGGGTTACACAGACACAGACAGAGGGGTCTGTGTCCGGTAGAGGGGTTAACCGTCTCCATCAACCCCCCGTCTCCTCTGTATGTGTGACTGCTGCTGACTGTGTCCGGCAGAGGGGTTACACAGACACAGACAGAGGGGTCTGTGTCCGGCAGAGGGGTTAACCGTCTCCATCAACTCCCCCGTCTCCTCTGTATGTGTGACTGCTGCTGACTGTCCCCGTCTGTCCGGCAGAGGGGCAGAGGGTTTGGCTGTCTCGACTAACCATCCCCGTCTCTCTGTTCGTCAGATGTGCACGCAAAGCTGGTCGGTGAGGTCCGCTCGCTGATGGGGGCGCTGGCGTACGTGCACGTCGGCCTGGAGAAGTCTCCTTACGCTCCGCTCACCAGCGACGGCCTCTGGGTCGAGATATGCGACCTGTTCACACGGGATGCCTGCTCACTGCTCGGTCTCAGTGTCGACAGCCCCCTGCTGGTGGTGTGAGTATATGCTCACAGGTGGGACAGCTGGCCACTACAAATATCATCTGATCTGCCAAGTGTTTGGGTGGGGTGGCCTGTTCCTAACTTGTGACGAGTTACTCTACCGACCTGCTGTCTGACCTCGTTGTCGATGTGTCGTAAGGCGCAAATCATCATAACGACCTTTGACCTGTGCCTTCCACGCCCGCACACGAGATATAACACTTGTTTGCGACCTGTTTGCTCTGTTGTCGGTTTGTAGCGTGGACACCGATCTTATCCAGTCTGTTATCTGGCCGCTCAGTTCTGTGGGCCTGTGACACGTCGTTCAGTTCTGTAGGCCTGTGACACGTCTGCCTGTTCTCTGTTATCTGGTCGCTCAGTTATGTAGGCCTGTGACACGTCTGCCTGTTCTCTGCATGTTCACCCTGTTCTCTCTGTGTTCAGGGTGAACGCCGGCTGTAAGGCGGTGCCGCTGCTGATGAACATGAAGCAGGTGATGCAGCAGCGACAGGTCGGCGGCATGTGGAGCTCCAACGACGACCTGCCCGTACGTACACCTCTCAGCCGTAATATGACCGGGATGGCGGCACTTCTATGGCACCGAGAGGAGCAGCACCGGCAAAATGGCGGCTCATCGCCTGGCCACCTCCTGGTCACACTTCCGATGCTGTTTAAACCACATACAAGTATAACAATGTCAATAGCTGCAGCAATAGTTACAATGCTACGATGTCAATGCTCATAGTTACAATGTCAGATATTTTATCGTATTGTTTGTGGTGATGTGAGGCTGATACGATCTAATTGTATTTTAACTATCCTCGATTTATCGTTAGGTTGTTGCCCGTTCAAATGCAGCGCCCGACCCGGCCGTGAGATTGTGTCTAGTCAGTTTGACATCCACCCTCTCTCCCTTGCGGCAGATTGAAGTTGACGCGCCGCTGTGATATTGTGTTCAACCGACCTGACCGTCTGCCCCGCTCATGGCAGATTGAGGCGGACGTGGACCGTGAGTTCCGGTTCCACGGCGTGTTCGCTCCCCGCTCACGACAGTTTGTACATCTCTCACGTATCTCACGTCTCTCATGGCAGATTGAGGCGGACGTGGACCGTGAGTTCCGGTTCCACGGCGTGTTCGCTCCCCGCTCACGACAGTTTGTACATCTCTCACGTATCTCACGTCTCTCATGGCAGATTGAGGTGGACGTGGACCGCGAGTTCCAGTTCCACAGCGTGTTCGCTCCCCGCTCACGGCAGTTTGAACGTCTCACGTCTCACGTCTCGCACGTCTCTGTGGCAGATTGAGGTGGACGTGGACCGCGAGTTCCGGTTCCACAGCGTGTTCGCCTGTCCGATCCTGAAGCAGCAGGCCACCGAGCAGAACCCGCCCGTACGGCTCATCTGCGGCCACTGCATCTCAAAGGACGCCCTGCACAAGCTCAGCCACGGAAACAAGTGGGTAGCACCGCCCCTGCCGCTGCCGTGTACGGGAAGGGCGGGACGGCCAATATTGCGGCTGGTATATGCGAAGTGTGGCAGTATGCTCGGGGTTTGGTTTATACAGAGTGGAAGATAGCCGATTGTTTTAAGAAGCTGTGTTTATGTTGTCGTTGGTGCCTGGTTTAAGTATGATGAATGGTCTGAAACGTTTGAGTAATTCTGGTGCAAGTGCTTATCCGGGTACTATGCATCGCTCCATTTTGCACGTCCTAAATCAAACTGACTGCTGGATGAACTTTATCAAACTAGTTTTTCGTACCCTTTCTTCATCTATTTAGCGTGTTTTCGTGCTGGTGACATCCAACGGAATATAACCAAGGATGTCTTGTCCCAAACTGAAATCCCCAAACGTAGTGACTACCAGCTTTTGTTTCAGACTTGTTCCACTGATTCGATGCCTGTCCATCACTATTTCAGACTGAAATGCCCCTACTGTCCAATGGAGATGAACACTGCAGACGTGAAGCAGATATTCTTCTGAGTCCTGCGCTGCTACAGCTGATTTCACCATCTACACCGAGTAGGCGCCGTCTCTCCTCTTCATCGCTTATCGCCTCCCTCCCCGTCATCCACTGTCACCCCAGGCTTCTGCTGGCCCGTAGTGCCAGCTGTAGTGCGCTGCAGTGCGCTGCAGTGCGCTGCAGTGCGCCGCAGTGCGCCGCAGTGCGCCGCAGTGCTCTGAAGTGCGCCGCAGTGCGCTTTAGTGCGCTATGGTGTCCTGTAGTGTACTGTAGCGCGCCACAGTGTGCTGCACTGCGCTGCGGAACGCTGTAGTGCACCGTGCAGTGCTCCGTAGTGTACCGTAGTATGCTGTACTGCACTACGATGCGTTGTAGTACGCTATGCTGCCCTGCGGTGCGCTTTAGTGCGCTGAAGTCGGGCTTGGTAGTCAGTCGCCAGGCAGTCGGAATATGAACTGCAGCACCCGGGGCGCGGCTTCAGTCGGTGCTCCGAACTCGCAGTGGCGAGCACACGCCACCACCTGGCGGTGGCGAGCACGGCGCCACCGGACTGCCCGCACCGCACTGCCCTCTGTCAGACGCGGGAGTGTAGTGGTCAGTCGTGCCGGCGCCGGTAGGTGGCGTGCCGGTCCGGTGCCGCCCGCCGGCCGGCCGCCGTGTGCCGGCAATGCGCGGTGGTGTGGTGCGGCAGTCGGACATGGCTGCCGCTGGCCGCTGAGGGAGAGTCTGTCGCAGAGTCGGGTATGTGTTGTGTCGAGCTGTGAGTGGCGGACACAGGCTGTGTGGGCCTGCGGTGACGGACGGTGTGAAGTCGGCAGGCGGCGGGGGTTGTGGTAGACCGCACAGCAGGGCTTTCTGCCGGCCGATGTGGGGGCGGACCCGGCTGGATAGATGGATTGATTGGTTCGAGTGGTCTATTCTGGCGCTGCAGCCGTGTGGGGCTGAGACGGACTCGGACCCACCGTCCGGAACAGCCCACTGCAGCTCCCGGCAGCGAACGCTTTCGACTGGAGTGACCTGCGGCAGTGTGCAGTCAGGGAATACGGGAGCTCGGACACAGACGCCCAGACAGACACGGGTGGTGCCGCCCTGTTCTTATGCGGCACAGTCCTCATACTACACGGCTGGTGCTGGACCAGCGGAGGGCCTGGCGGCTGGTGCTGGACCAGCGGAGGGCCTGACGGCTGGTGCTGGACCAGCGGAGGGCCTGGTTGAGTTGACTGGATGACTGCTGGTCTCTCTACATGTGGTGCGGAGTCGTAAGGTGTACTTATTAAACCCGGCGGAGTTACCATCGGGCTGGTCCATAACGGAACCTACATCGGACGTTTTATCTGACGCGTATTATATATGTCCATTGGGCGAGTGCGGCCATGGAGTGTCTTTGTCATTGTTCTGTACGTGCTACCGGGTTCACTTTGTAATAAATCCAGTATTGATTATTCGACAATGGTTCGTTTTTCAGTGTTGATTTATCGGCGGATCTTATTTGTGCTTGTCATTTGATTACCCAGACTCACAAAGTCGACGCGCACACCGGCAGTGCTAGGCTGACATCCGAACACTATTTGTGCCGTCGGTACGCAAAATGATTGTATAACATCCCAGCAAACCAGCTTGGGTGTCATTGCCAATCTGTTGGTGCCTAAGAAGTTGATGGCATTGAGCATGTCCGGCCAGGCACACAGACGGATACACAGCAATACAGATACACGACAGACAAACAGCCTACAGGGTGTCCTCCCAACATTGATGACCGGTGGATGGGCAGTAAAAAAAGTTATTAAAAACATGACGTCATCAGTTTTTTACACTTAGAGAGCCATCACTCAGTCCAAAATGAAGATATTCTTTGAAATTTGGTATGGGTATTCTCCATACTCAGTTCTCTCACATATATTCCGATTTTTCTAATATCTTTGAAAATTTTGATTTTGTGGGGATTTTCCCCCAAAAAATCAATTTGTTCTTAATTTTAGGGGTCAAAACCCCAAAATTGTAAAAATCCGAGATTGCCATTTTAAAGAGAATGCCATTTTGTATCTTTGGTGAATTGCGTTTGCAATTTGCTTTAAAACTCTGTTTTCTACGATTTTTCAAATATTTTTATTTTTTTTAACCAACATGACGTCATCAAAACATGATTTTCTCCCAAACTACTCAACCAATTTCAATTAAATTTTTACAACCTACGTATAATTGTTGTAAACTCAGCTACCAAAAATTTCAGCAAAATGCACCGCATATGTACAAAGTTATTCAAGAAAAAACTCGGGGGGGGGGGGGGGGCTGGGGCTGTCAGGCATCCCCGTAGGGCGAGGGTTAAGTTAGATAAACATGCATATATTTAGAGTTTTGAAAATAATTACGCCCTGATTTCGTTGTCTGCTTTATGATTAGGTCAATGCGAGTCGGAAACTACTCATGTTGTGCTGGCAGGCTAGACTGAGTTTCAGAGTCTAAATATAGCCCACAAGCTGTGTGCTGAATACTTGATTCTGGTGATTTAGACCCATTTGTCTGTCTGCCGTGGCGCGCTGCTCATTTTCACAAGTTTTGCATATTGCATTTGCCCTTTGCATGCACTTAACAGTTGACTGATGAGACCCCCACACATAAGCGGCGCCACCAATTTTTGATAGGGGGGACGGATCCATTTTTTTCTCTCGTAGAAAATCGAGTTTGGCTGCCAATATCTAATACAAAACGTCAAAATAACGGAAATGAGTCTCTTAACAATGGTTATCTCGGATTTGCAAAATTTTGGCGTGACCCCCAACAAATAAACAAACTGATTTGTTTCGGGAAAATGTCCACAAAATCAAAACATTTGAAGATATTAAACAAAAGCGGAATAATATGGGAGAACTAAGTATGGCGATACCCAAACCAAATTTCAAATAAATATCTTTATATTTGACTGACTTATAACTCCCTAAGTATAAGTAACCCATGCCGTTATTTGTGTGTCTTTTATTGACCAGATGCAGACAAATAAATGCCACCGCTGTATTTCTGAGACCAAACTGGTCTAGAAACATGCCTTTTTATTTGTATTAATCAATTTCAAATGTTGACCTTATGTGACCTGATCTTGACCCGAGGGCCATTATATGGGGTCAGGTCAGTGGCGGATCTACGGTTGGGCAAGATGGGCAATTGCCCCCCCCCCCAAACTCAAAATCGGTAGGCAAACGTACGTTTTTGCCCCTCCCAAAAAGCTGAAAAATCCCGACTTGAAATTCCCGAACATCTTGAACCGGAGTAAAATGGTTATTTGTATTTAAAAATAGTAATTTTCAGACAATATATACTGAAATTTTTATGTCTAGCAGCTCTATTGTTGCAGTGAATCATTTTATTTTCACCCATGTTATCTGGGTCGTAGATTCACATGCAATTGTCAGCTCCGTCCGTCAAACGGGTTTCGAGTTACAGCCGTGGGCAACTTTGTTGTCATGCAAAACTCTAATTTTCAGAGGGCAATATCTCCCATCTAAATCATGCGAGTCATATAAACCTATATATCATCATAATCGTCAGGAACAATATATACATGTTCTCAAAATCATGTTTCAAAACTACGAAATTTTGGCATTTGTACATGTGATCTTAGGACTTAGACCTCAGATCACGTGATTTTATAATATGGCCTTTTAAAATTCGGATTTTTTCTTCTTCCCAGAATTGACTTAGATACACTGGCCTTCGATGGTAAGAAAATTTGACATATTTTTTCCTCTAAATATTGTATTTATATTTTGTTGTGGAAAAATCATGGTCACCAGCACGTCTTTGGTAATAACTTTGCACACAATTCACGGGCGGATCCATAGGGGGGGGGGGGCATCAGGGGCAAATGCCCCCCCCCCCCCCCGCAGGAATCTGGGGGGGGGGGCATTCAATACAAGTATGGCTCCCCTCCGCACGTTCCCAATTTATCGTAAAATCGTAAAATCGTCTTTGCAGCAGTCAATATCCAGCTATCCGCAGTCCAAAACCGGAAAATTTGGCGCCGCTTCGCGGCATGACACAACTTTCGCAATTGCTTATACAAATTTTCAAAATGGGATAAATTAATGCCATTAGGTGTCTGGCAGAGGCTCTCCTTGGCGGTAATTGCTGGCACTGGTGGATCCAGGGGGCCATCAGGGGCAAATACCCGACCGCCCCCCCCCCACACAGGAATCTGAGAGGGGCATTCAATCAGTGGTGGAACTTTATGAAATCGGTTGGGGGGGGGGGCAACGGCCGAATGGTCAAGTTGACTTACTAAATGTCGAATACTATATATATGTCAAATACTATATGTATATGTATATATAGTGTATAATTATTATATAATATACTTATACAACTATTACAATTATTACAATTATGGAACCATTTTTTCGATTTCATACCGGAAAAAATACCCAAAACATTTTTATCTCCAATTTCCTTTTTCAGCCCATAAAATTGACAAATTACTAGTTAACTGAAATTGATAGGTAAACACTGACAAGGACAGCAACACAATTTCGAAGCCGTTAAATGTTAAATTATCGCCATCGGTGGCCAATTAAAAATGCATCTGAAAAACACGTTCCTCATACATAATTTGCACATGCCAGCCGGAGTCGGCAAACATTAACTTACTCCGACTCCGGCAAAAATCACCTACTCCAATAGACTCGGATTCCGAGTCCGAGTCTGCAAGACTGCTTCCGACCGACATGGCTCTCTCAGCCCGTTTAAGGGCTCTCCAGAATGACCGAGAGCTTTCTCAGACTTGCACAGGGCCCTCTTAGGTCTGACAATGTCCCTCTTAGACAAGCGTAAGGCCCTCTCAGATCAGACGGTGGTCATCTCTGGTCGACCAATAATCCTCTCAAAGAAGCGGAGGGCCCTCTCTTAGGGACTTAGGGCTCTCTTAGGCCTGGAAAGCCCCCCTCCCCTCTGGACGATTAAGGGTCCTTTCAAACTGGTAAACAGATATCTCAGACAGGCACAGGGCCCTCTCAGGCCTGACAAAGGTAATTTCAGAACGACAAGGAGCCTAAGGCTCTTAAGGCCTGGAAGATACTGTCTCAAACCAACTGAGGCCCCTCTCAGACCGCCGGGTTGTTTCCGGTCTAGACAATGGCCCTATAAAACCAGCCTGGGCCCGCTCAGGCCTGGCAAGACTCAAGAGCCACTCGAGCCGACCGATGGTCCCCTCAGGCCGACTGAGTTCTCCTTCAGGCCAACCAAGGGCCCCCTCAAGCCGACCAAGGGCCTCTCAAGTCGACCGAGAGCCCCCCCGGCAGACAGAAGAGCCCACAGGCATATTAGGGACCCCTATAGGCCGACTGAGGGTCACTCAGGCCGACTAAGGACCCCTCAGACCAACTGAATGCCTCCTCAAGCTGACCGAAGGCCCTCAGGTCGAAAAATCACCTCAAACTGACCGAAGGCACCTTAGGCCGGACAAGGGTCTTCTCAAGTCGACTAAGCCAACTGAGGGCCCTTCAAGGTGACCGAGAGCCCCTAAAGCCGTCAGAGGACCCCCTCAGGCAGACGATAGCCCCTTCAGGCCGACCAAGGACCCCTCAGACCGAAAAGCCCCTTCGAGCTGACTGAGATCCCCTCAGACCAAACGAGAGCCACTCAGGACGACCGAGGGTTCCACAGGCCAACGGAGGGCCCCTCAAGCTGACCGAGAGCCCCTCAGACCAAGCAAGGGTCCTCAGGCCCACTCAGGTTCCCCTCACGCGGACCGAGGTCCCCTCAGGCATACCGAGGGCCACATAGACCGACTGAGGTCCCCTCAAGCCGACCAAGGGTCCCTCAGGCCGACAAAGAGCCCTCAGGCCGAACCAAAAGCTCCCCAGGCCAACCAAGGGTCCCCTCAACCCGCCCCCTCAAGCCGATCGAGGGCCCCTAAAGTCGACCGAGGGCCCCTCAGCCCAACCGAGCTTCCAACCGAGCTCCCAGGACCCCTCCAGGCTGAGGCTGAAAGAGGTCCCCTTAGGCCGAAGAAGAGCTCGTCAGTCCGACTGGACACCCCTCAGGCCGACGAAGGGCCGGCTGGTCAAGCCGGCCGAGGTTCGATCAAGTCGATCGAGGCCCCCCCCCCCCCCTAGTCGACCGAGGGCCCTCAGGCCGATCAGGCCGACTGAGGTCCCCCCACCCCTCAGGCCGACAGGGGACCCCTCGGCCCTCAGGCCAAACAATGGCTACTTAGGCTGACTGGAACCCCCACGGATGGACGAAGGACTCCTTCAAGTCGACGGAGTGCCACTTCAGGTCGACCGAGCTCCCCTCCAGGCCCAACGAGGCTCGTTCAGGCTGACCGAGGGCTCGTCAGGTCAACGAAGGACCCACTCTGTCCAACTTCGGTTAACCTCCTGGAAGAGACATGGACCCCTAGGCCCCCTGGCCGCGATGACCTGATGCCCTTTGATGGTACGATCCCCTGGACGTTCCTCCGCATCAAACTATTATTTTAGCACGGGTGTTAGATATTTAGGATGTTGCAATACCAGGGAGCCAAAAAGGCTGCATAAACTATCAGCCTTATTTCAGGCAAAATAAAAATTTACAACACATTCTATTGAACGCCATTTAAATAAGGCACTCCGATCGCTAATTCGTCATGCTCCCCTCCGCTATTCGCTAATCTGAATGTTTGAACCTTGTATCTACAGACTTGTTAGCAGAAGAGAATCCATGCTACCAACTTACCCATATCATAATCGAAAAGCAGTCGCAGATGGAATCACAATGCTCGTATACTTGTAAGATGGAATACTCGAGATGGTATCACATCTTGACAGTGTCCTGGCATTCGGAAATTTGGGCGGAAAATGACACCCTATGGATACTATTTTTCCACTGTTTTTCCCAAGTTTTCCTCTTAATTTTCCACTCCTTATTCTAAAATGTATTGGATAATTTGAACTCTATACTGATATATGGATGTAATGATAGGACAAGACAGGGAAAGACAGATCAAAATTGGCATAGGTAATAACTAATTCTAGTGAGCGGGTAATTGGACACTGATAAAGCCGAATACAATGGCTTTTGGTTGAATTTTCCACTCTTTTTGCTTATTTTTAGCCATAATTTTCCATTCCGCACCTAAGCTCCAGAGCAATCCTAGGACCCTGCATCTTGATATGATGAAATACGCAAAATTCAAAACAACAATATTTACGGGTAGTCCTTGAAATTTTAGAGGGGCACACATTTTGGAAAACATTGGGGGGGGGGGGGGCGGAGCTCCGTTAGGGGAGAGGGGGCTCAGCTCAGCATGGGGGGGGGGGGGGGGGGGGCTCGGGCCCTCCCAAAGAGATATAAAGTTCCGTCCCTGCATTCTATACAAGTATGCGCGTTCCCGCGCGTTCCCCCCGCGCGTGAATGACGCCATTCCCCCCCCCGCGCGTTCCCTGCGCTGAACGTGAAAAACAATGATCTTAGGAGAAAACTGCATGACAACGGAAGTTGTTTTTTCTCTCGAGTGATTGAATTTTAAGTTTGTATGTATCCCTTTCTTTCAATGATAGACAAAACAGCGCACCTGATGCAATTCAAGCAGCCCCGGTGACGCTTAACCTGCGCCCCGCTGGGGGGGGGGGGGGGGGGGGGGGGGGGGGGGTCTACCCCCCTCTGTCCTGGCATGTCCTGGAATTTCTCAATAACTTGAGAACTATAACAGATATCAACGTTCAACTTTTAGTACCTTATGTGCATCAATTCTACGTCTTCTCACCAAATTCCAATGAAATTGATGTAGTATTTTGTGAGATAATGACGTTTTAATGACGCCATGTCATTCCATTTTTGGTGGAAAAACGATACATGTTTGAACAATCGTAAAAAAATATAATTTTGAAGCAAATTGCAAATCAAAACGTCAAAAGAAAGCAAATTACATTTTCTTCAAAATGGCCTCGGATTTGTGAAAGTTCGTGTTTTTAACCCCAAAATAAAAATAAACTTTTGTTTCGGAAAAAAAATCAACAGCACAAATTTGTGTGAATTTGAGAAGTGAATTTCCTAAGCTCGATTACCAAAATAAGGTGACCGGCCTAAATCCGCGGAGAAAAAAATGGGGATACTTTTTTGCCACAAAAAAAAGATCCCCCCCCCCCCCACCCACCACGGAGAGGCTGCATCCGCCAGTGACACAATTTGCTACAGAGCTTAACTCAACGGCATTATATGTGTGTCGTTGAGCTGCATTCAATGATGCATAGCATGACCCCAGCAGGTCACTCCGTGACCTGAGGTTGATTTCCCAAATGACAGCTCTGGCTTGATTATACAATAGATAATTTGCTGGAATTTTCGCTTTATTTGACAAAGTGGAACATTTTTTACCTCTGGAGAACACTTTTAGCTATTTGTATGACATTCTCGGTCTGGAAATAGAGATGATAAAATTGTATGTCTTGAGGACCCGCAGACTCCTCTATCGGCGAAATGTTGAATTATGTCATCACGTGATCTTGATCACCGAGCGGAATAGGTTGTCACGTGATTCGAAGGGTCTGCACCCTCATAGTCCACCTAAGACAAATCAAGAATTTTAACTGAGAACATAACGAAATCACGTGACCTGACCTGAGGTCACATGCCAAAATTTCGACACTTTTCCATTCAAGTTCTCAAAAATAAATATTACATTACATGTATGTGTGGTTAATGGCTATTCTGGTGATACATAAGTGTATACATAGATAACAGGAGACCTGGATTTGACACGAAATATTCGGCCTCTTATTTTAAGCACATCAGTGAACGACGGTGCTGGACTCGCATTATCACGAGCCGAGACATCAAATCTAGGTAAAGTGTATCAGCTTAACCCGCGCCGTGCCGGTGCTCGGCGCCACCTTCGCCGTGCCGGGGGGGGGGGGGGGGGGTTAGACCCCCTCTAACTCGAAAACTAAAAGGGCTAGAAAGATGAGGAAAAGAGCATACGAAAGCTCTCGACAAACACGAAAGTACTTCATATATTTTTTCCTTTTCGTAAAGCCTATTGAGGTCACCAGAGGTCATCGAAGGTCAAATTTTCCAGTTTTAGGACTTCGCTCCAGATACCCCCAGATATCACAAGAACTATGATAGCTAGGAACAAACGGGAAAAAAAACATTATAAAGCTATTAAAAAATGCAATCTGATGGTGTCCTCAGATTTGAGCTCAGATCAATAGTTTAGGCCCCAGAGCCCATCAAATGTCAACAAGGTGATTTTTACCAAAGTTTTTTCACGAATATATTTTTACCTAATAAGGAAATAATTTTATGCCATCGTGTTTGTCTTGTCAAGGCACTTCAATCATGTTATGTTGACCAGGTTAGGTCAACTTAAAAAAATTGACCTCAGGTCAAGGTCAAGTGCTGACCCAAGTAGGTCATGTTGCATATGGGAAGACGTGCCCGACGAGACAAACACATTGGTGTCGGTTTCACTTCTCTATCGTCATTATGTCGAGAGTTATTGACATACAATTGTTTGTGACCTCGGGTAACCTCGGCTGACCCTGTAGGGGTCACTGAACAAAAATGTCACCTAGGTCATCAAGAATGGCCTATAATAACATGATCCAGAAGGAATTAGACTGATATCTTGCGTATCCTTGGAAAAGGAAGCATTTGAAGATTTCCCATTGACTTATAATGGGGAGGTCACGAAATTGACCCGACCTTAGGTCGCCGATATACAAACTCCAAGATAAAAGAATTGTAGATATATGTGACCTTATGAAATCCTGTAAGTGTAAAACCGATCATAAAAAACTGTGACTGTGGTACGACCGCAAGTTTTTTGG
Organism: Chirona hameri; assembly: GCA_036785665.1. Taxonomy (NCBI): domain Eukaryota; kingdom Metazoa; phylum Arthropoda; class Thecostraca; order Balanomorpha; family Balanidae; genus Chirona; species Chirona hameri. The sequence goes on from JAXIVJ010006822.1 coordinate 37,339, forward strand.
AGGTGGGGTCACGTGACCTGGTCTGGTGACCTGACCTGAGATGACTCGAGGTATTTTTTTAAACATAATGTGCGCAATTGATGGTCAAACACATGTGCCAAAAACGGCGGCGCTGTGCGCCGCCGTTTTTTTATAGCTATCCTTGAAAAACCTGAGGGGAGGTGTCTAAACACCCCCTACGGCACGGCGCGGGTTAACAGCTCCGTTTCAAATTCCGGCTCTAAAATAAGAGGCCGAAAATTTCGTGTCAAATCCAGGTCTCCTGTTATCTGTGGCTTATATAATTCGAATTATGTATATGGGAGATATCGCCCGAAAAAATTAAAGCTTTGGGCGACATTAAAGAGATGCCTGAGGCTATAACTCAAAACCCTTCGCCGGACGGGGCTGAAAATTTTACTGCGTGAATTTACGGCCCAGATAACCCCCGACAAACGTTCAATCGTTCAATCGAAATACGAGAAGTATGATGTTATGGTTTGGTCGATCTGATGTGGACTACCCCGGATGGCCTCTGGTCACGTGCCCTTGAGGTCACAGAGCGAATGCAAGGCTGATGTTATATATCATTGAAAGCAGGTCGACGAAATAAGCATAATGCGGTTGATTTGAGCTCTATAGCGCAATTACGTGCAAAGTTCGAAATACGTGCTGTGCTGGTGACCATTATTTTTCCAAATACAAAAATATAAATACAATATTTAGAGACAAATTATCACAATTCTTTAAACAACGAAGTATATGTATGTATATATGTATGTATGTATAGATGTCGATATCACGTGTTGAAATTCCAAAATTTTCACATTTTCCTAAAATTATTACATCATAATAATCTATTGTTACTGATGATTCTCATCATACATGACTCGCATAATTTAAATTTAATGATTTCATGATTCGCATTTTAAGCACAGCAGTGAATGACTGTGCTGGGCTCGCATTTTCACGAGCTGAGAGTTGAGACATACAAGTGTATCAGCTTAACAGCTCTCCGTTTAAAATTTCTGCTCTAAAATAAGAGGCCGAAAATTTCGTGTCAAATCCAGGTCTCCTGTTATATAATTTGTTTATATAATTCGAATTATGTATATGGGAGATATTGCCAGCTGAAAATTATACATTATTTTCTTTTTTATTAGCTTGACATTTAAAAGTTGCCCGAGGCTGTAACTCGAAAACCCTTTGACCCTTCCACCCTTCCACACTTACATTAGATTAACCATCCCGTTCGGATTCACTACCTAGGATTTGCCGCATTTGTTCGCTTTTTGTGATATTACCCTCTCTGTAAGCATCCGTCTCGTTTAGTTTCCGCCCCGTTCCCTTTCCCGTCCCTCCCCCCCCCCCGTTCCCGTCCCGTCCCGTTCCTTCCCTTCTTGCCATATTTCAGTGATATGATATAAGGCAGAGTTCCTTGATTATGTATTTTCTTAAACTTAAACAAACCGAATCACAAAGCAAAATGTACTAGTGGACTTACAAACTCAATATTAGATGAAATCAAAATAGATTCTACGAAACGTGACGTTTTCAACACTGCCAACATAACCAAAAATGAAATCGATGATTTTCGAATACATTTTCCAGACATTATTTTAGAGTGGATCACAAACTATTTTCGGCAGTCGGTTTTTATAGTGATCTTCTTTCTGGTCTTGGACTCCCTGCCGTTCCTGCTGGTTCGGCCCGACTGTGAGCCGGCTTGAGACTGCGCCAGATACGTATCGATGAAGCGCTTGCTTACGTCATCATCCTGTGGCGCTAGGCGGCTGGTGCGCATGCGCGGTGCAGACCGTACCGACAGCCCACTGCACGATTTCGGCGTGCGGATCTTGACATCCTGATAGTTTATGGTGCGCCCACCGACCACCGTCTCGCCCTTGGAGATCTCCATCTGGAGGGACTGGCCGGGCGCCGCGCGGCCCCTGGTCGCCGCCAGGCAGTCGGTCATCGAGTTCGGGTGTCGCGATATGCGCGTCACCTTGGTCTGGATGCGGCCGTCTGACACCAGGTCATTCTTGAGTACCACCTGCCGAATGCATTCGCGCCGCATGAACTCGTCAGTGGCCTGCTTCAGCCAGCGTTTGGGGTGTTTCATCCGTTGCGCATACGAGTCGCCGCCGTCCACGCTGGAGGTGGTGCACGTGCTGCTGATGGTCGTCGACGACGCGCCGTCGAGCAGATCGCCGACGGAGCGCGTCGGGCTCGTCCACGGCCGCTGCTGCTGCTGTCGCTGCTGCTGCTGCTGCTTTGGCGGCGCGGGCCGGCGGCGGACGGCGCCGGTCTCCGTCTGGCCCTCTCCGCCCGAAACGACCTTCTTCATGGCGAGGCAGCAGGGACAAGAGCCGCACGGTTTCTGTCGACCGGCGCCTGGCCGTCCCTTGGGGCCGCCGTCCGCTCCGTCCGCCCTCCCGTCCTCCTTGACGTCCGTCTGTGTGGACGACTGCCGGATGCGGTAGGTCTTGTCGAGCGACATGGACGACTCGTGGTACATGCCGGTGTCGGAGTACGCGGTCTTCGGGCTAACCATGTCGGGAAAGTCTTCGGAGACCTCTGCCTCCTCATCCTCTACCGTAGCCATTACTATCGGATTCTTTACGTCTTCGCCGTACATCTCTTTGAGCTGCTCGGTGATGCCCGTATCATCCATCTGCGTGGAGACACGACGCAGCCAGTCGAACACGTTGCTGTCCTTGCCGCCCGTCACGTCCTCGTCCTTGAGGGTCTCTTGAGAGCCGCTACTGGATTCGGACCCGGCCGTCTCCTCGGTCTCTCCGCTGCTCTCAAGATCCAAATCATCCGCGTACTGGGCCAGAATGTCGTCTGCGTCTCCGTCGTCCCTATTTGCCCCGTCATCCGCAGCGTCTGGGTCTAAGGCATCCTCTTTTCCATGCACGGCCAATGCCGATTGGTCCGCGAAAACATCCCTTTGCTGCACAGTACTTCCTGATTCTTTCATTGCGAGAAGGTCGGGTGCCACAATGTCTTTCTCGAGCCACGACGATTGTTTTTTCAATGACGTTGGTGGTAAAAGTGCATCACTTTCTTGTATTGGCAGTTGCATTAGATCAAGATCCAGAGGGTCGTCTTGCTCGTCAGCGTGTATAACTGAAACTTTCACCCCGTCGTCGTCCACGTAACGTTCTGCGTCTGATATATCGTCAGCCGATGATTGCACTTTTTCCGCCTCAACATCTTGCCCGTCCTCATCGAGCTTTGAATCGCTGGCGAGGGCTTCTACACCGGCATCGGCATCGGCATCAGCAGCAGCAGCAGCGGCGTCAGCCTCGGCACCGGCGTCTGGCTGGTCTTCGGCACTGTCCTGCTCCTGAGCTGCCGCCGTCTCGGTGTCACCCATTTCGGCGTCCTCAGTCGCTTCGGCATCTTCTGCCGGCTCATCGGCCGCGTCCTCGCCGGCCACATCAGTGTCGATCATCACTGCACCCTCCTCCGGCTCGGTGTCCAGCATCTCGGCCGTGATGCCGGCGTCGGACGTGACGTTCTGCGTCTGATCGGCGATCTCGCCCGTCTCGTAGCGGATGCGGCTCGAGTCCATCGTGTCCTGGCCCTCGTCGATCTTCATGTCGGACTCCTCCGATGCTGAGAGCGAGGCGAGCGGCGGACCCTCGTCGTCCTCGGTGGCTGGCGGCGGCGGCTCGGCCGGCTGCTGGTCGTCGGCGGCGGTCTCATCTTGCGACTCGGCCGGCGCGTCATCAGGACTGAGGCTGTCGTCGGTGGTCGGTTCGGCAGACTGCTGGTCGGTCGTATCGGCAGCGGCTGCCATGTCGCCATCGTCCGTCGGTGTGTCTGCTGACAGAGCGTCCGGAGTCGCCTCGGCATCTGCCACTGCCTCTTCGGTTTCTTGCGGTGCCGCTTCAGGCTCTTGGTCGTCATCAGGAGAGGGATCGTCGAAGTTATCGCTGTCAGGTGGCGCCTCAGTGTCTTGATTCGTCTCCGACGTCAAGTCATAATCTTCATCCATGCTTGATTTCCTCTGTTGCTCAGCAGCTCTTGAACCCTGGACACAGAACAGCATTATCACACTGTGTTCAAAATCGTGTTTCACAAAGGGTACGAACAATCTATGTAAAAGCTATTATGAGCGAATATGGACACGCACGGTACACATGTGACTCGGTTGCACCCATTCATTCGATTAATTAATTAATTAATTCATTCATTCTCGTGCGTGTCCATATTAATATAATGAATAAGCGCACCTGAGTCACATGAGTACCGTGCGTGTCCATATTCGCCACAACTACTTTTACTGGTGGTCTGATAAATGTAGGAACGACATATACACTATTTAATATTAACACCAGTAAGGCGCCGTAGTTGGCGATGCACGAGCGAGCGCGAAATAAATGTATGGTGAATTTCAACCGATCGGGCAAGTAGTTTCTGAGATACAAAAGAAGGTGCGCACGTGCGCACGTGCAGAGGCACCCCACCCATGATTTGTGGGTAGGCGGTGGCGGAGGGGTCCCTAACCACAAACCAAATTTGAACACAATCGGCTCAGCCGTTCCTGAGATATAGAATAGGGGTGTGCACGTGCGCACGTGCAGAGACACCCCATCCCTGACTTGTGGGAAACTGGCGGTTGAGAGGTCCCTAACCACACACCAAATTTGAACACAATCGGCTCAGCCGTTCCTGAGATACAGAAAAGGGGTGTGCACGTGCGCACGTGCAGAGGCACTCCACCCCTGACTTGTGGAAAGGCAACGGCTGAGAGGTCCCTAACCACACACCAAATTATAACGCAATCGGTTCAGCCGTTCCTGAGATATAAAATAGAGGTGTGCACGTGCGCACGTGCAGATCCCTGACTTGTGGAAAATCGGTGGCTGAGGGGTCCCTAACCACACACCAAATTTGCACACAATCGGCTCAGCCGTTGCAGAGTTGTTGCGAGAAAACACTTTTCAACACCCCCTCACGCGGCACGCGCCACGCGCAGTGGTAGTCACCCACATGAGACGGCACCGGTCTCAAACAGGGTAGGTTGGATGGGGCTGCTCAGCAAAGAAGTCAGCTTGTCAATCGGACGCGTGGTTGCAGAGATATGAGCTTCTCAAAAGCGTCGCCACGGGTCGGGCCGGGCCGGGCTGCTCATATTCAGATTTTCCCCATATACCACGGAAAGACGAGCGAGCGCTTCGCGCTCGCTCGTAATAAGCATAAGATAACATAACATATGCCTATGAAACTTGCGCTCATCGAAGGGGTTCGATTAGGTCCCCCTCAGATGCCTACTTGTGGAAATGCTAGGGAAACTAGGGCCTTGGGAGGATGGTGCAGTTGTGAACTACTCAACGTGTAAATTACATGTCCCTAGGCCAATTTATTAAAGGTCAAATGTGATCAAATTTGCGCTCGGCCGAGTGTCAGACGGTGCGGCGACCGGTCGTCCTTCGCGAAAAATTGTAACGCTTTTAACCCGCGCACTGCAGGGGGTTTGCGCTGAACACCAACTGCAGGGGGGTGATTTCCGCCCCCCCATATCTAAAAAACTACGCAACATAGCGACAAGCAGAAAACGGCGTTTGATAGCTTGATACAAGTTCTATCGAAAGTATGCCAGTATTTTTTTCAGTCAAGTTAAAATTGAGGCCACCAGAGGTCATCGAAGGTCAAATTTTCCAGTTTTTCCTTTTTTAGGACTTCGCTCCAGAAATTCCCATATATCTCGAAAACTATGCTAGCTAGAAACTAACGGAAAATAGAAATCGTCAGCCATTGCAATTTTCAATCGACGAGGTATCCTCACATTTGATATCAGGTCAATATTTGAGGCTCCAGATGTCAAAAAATAAAATAAAATGTTTTGTTTTTGCAAAACCGTTTTTCGCCAATAACTTTTTACCTAATATCACTATCACCACATCAGATAACGGAAAACTGTTTACGCCATTGTGTTTGCCTTGTCAAGGCTCTTTAAATGATATACATGGTGTCCGTATTAAGTAAACTTCAAAACTTAACTTCAGGTCACGTGACCTTGACCTGAGGTCAAGACCCAAGTAGGTCATGTTGCATATAGAGAGACGTGTATCGACGAGAGAAACACATTGTTGTCGGTTTTACTTCTCTATTTTCATTATGTCGCGAGTTATTGACAAAAAAGTGATGGTAACCTCGGGTGACCTCAAATGACCCCATAGGGGTCACTGAACAAAATTAACATTGGATCATCAAGAATATCCTATAATAACATGATCCAGAAGTAATTGAACTAATAGCATGCATATCTTTGAAATAGGAAGCATTGGAATATTTCCCCATTTACTTATTATGGGGAAGTCACGAAATTGACTTGACCTTAGGTAACCGATATCAAAATTCCGAGATAAACGAATTGTAAGTACTTATGCCCTCATGGCACCCTGTAAGTTTCAAACTGATCGGTACAAAAACTCTGATTTTGGCACAACTGCAAACGTTTTTGGAGGTGGGGTCACTTGACCTGGTCTGGTGACCTGACCTGAGATGACCCGAGTTTCATTTTTTTCAAAGTGTGCGCAATTGATGTCCTAACAGGTGTGCCACAACTCGGCGGCGCTGCGCGTTTTTTCGCTATCTGCGAAAAACCTGAGGGGGGAGGGGGGGGGGGGCGGAAATCAACCCCCTGCAGTGCGCGGGTTAACTCGTCAGCGGTGTTATAATATAACCATACAGCTCTTATAATGTCAACATGACACTTGGTGTACATGGTATGTACATATAAATGGTATACATGGTATACAATTTAGTGTATAACTTAATATTGCTATGTTAAACAAAGGCAAACAAAAACAAACAAAGGCAAACAAAGGCACAAAACAGTAGTGTGTCTACTGTTTTGGAATGTCAAAACTATTTTGTATTGCGGTAAGAAGCTATTGGTTTGATTGTTGGATACGATACAATTAACATCTGGAGCCCCTTTAGTTGAATTTTCAGTGATATACTTTTTGCTTATTTTTCCTTCTTCTCGATATCGATAAAACGATCGCCACTTTAATCAGAGGGAACTAGGGCCCTCTGATGGATGTTAGTTAGGATGGATGTTAGAATGTTATGGAAAACGGCGCACCTAAGACAATAAACAATCCATATGAACAATGTTAACAAACCGTCGAAAAGCAAGAGGGCCGTCGAGGCTCTGTTCGGCAGCTGCTATCAGCGCTCACGAGCTGTTCTGTCGAAATGCTATTGGCCGGTGCTAACGATATGCTAGCAAATTTGTATCGATGTTTCGATATTAGCAATGCTTCTAGTATTGGTAAGCCCTCTGGGGTTTACCCGATAATTTTTTTGCTACGAGCCAGTTCCTGGGGTCTTTGTAATATCTCGGCAACTAGTGTGAATCTGGAGAAATGAAAGGAATGGTTCGATTCCGAAAATTATGTTCTATAAACCAGTGTCAATAACCCCAATAACGATGTGAGTAGACACACTCCCTTTAAACCGGAAAGTCGATGACATGTCATGTATCCCATATCAACTTCATAGCCATTCAACCTTAAATAATACAATTACTGTGCTCATAGATGAGGTGAATGCCTAAATGGCATACAGGCGAAAGCTGTAGGTCAATATCTTTGATTGGACAAGAAGTGAGAACGAACTGCCGACCGCCTCAAACAATGAAAATGCCGGTCGGGGTTTCCACCGCTCGTCCGCGCTCGTCGGCGCTGTGGCCTGCGGCGTGCGGGCCGTAGTTTGTCGTCAATCGACTTTGCCAACCCAAAACGCACGGGAGTTTTGGTGGGGAGGCATTTTCTTGATGGCATTCGACGCGTTGTCCAATTTTGGGTTATAGGTAGACACATTAACATGTACAATGTGTCTATAAACCAAGGAGCTCATCGAGCTTTAGTTACAGCCGATATCACAAAATGTCTTCTTCGAGACTTAATCCGGCCTTCAATTAATAACTGACCTCAGCAGCATTGTGTTGCATAAGTCTTACATGTGGATCGTTAAGAATATTGTATTGTCCCCTTACTTTTGTGCTCCGATTATGGATGGGTTCGGCTATGGGTTCGCGAAATAAAAGGCTCAGGAGGTACATAAGTTTCTCCCATTACGGGACTTATCAGCCTTCAGACAGACCACAATGGGGCGCGAGGCAGAGCATCGCTCTGAACAAGCGGAAGGTAGTTGTAGTATTTTACATAATAGTGTGCAGCGCTCTCAATACAGTAAGGTCATTCATTTTTCCATTCAGAATCTTACTTAAGTGAAGTTAGCCGTTACATACCTACTGTTGGTAACACAAGCACAGTTGACTACACCCCAAAAACAAAAGAATGGATGGATGGTATAACTACCACCCATCAAATAACCTAATTTACTTTCGTTTACTTGTTGAAGTAATTTACTTTTTTAAATCAGACATAACAAAACAGGGACGTAGGAACGTCACAAGAAGTGTGTGTGTGTGTGTGGGATGGGGGGGGGGGCAGTGCAACTTTGATTTCGTCTCGAGAGAAACCAAACCCCTGTGAAATATTTCTTTGCAGATTTGGGCTCTTCTAGTCTTGGCGAACCTTTTGCTATAACACAAATCCTCACCAAGCAAAATACAATATTTGAGGGGAAAATGTCAGAAAAATGAGGGGGCCAGCCAGCCCTCCGGCCCCCTGTTCCTACGCCTATGTAGCAAAAACAGGCAACAGCTTTACTGCCAATTTTAAGAATCGCTACTAGACATGCCTAATTTGCACTTAGCAATGATGACTTTCTATAACATCGAAGCTTGCGTGGTTTTTGTCTCAGAACTTACCTCTTTGGAGTAGCTGATGGATTCTCTCACTCGTAGTCTTCTGGCAGCTGTCTCTTCATCACCAACAATATGAGATGCCTCTCCCAAAACCGATTTGGTGATCGCGACAGCGATATTAGCTATATCCTGCGACGAGGGTCCTAGCTCAATTTGATCATCCGTAGACCGCTCAATGTTGGGTTTTTCCAGATTGTTTCGTTCGGGAACCACTTCATATGTCACATTTTCAAGTAAAAATGGTTTCTCACCTGTCTTTGTCTCACTTGTTCGTTCGCTTATATTTGCATTGCTTGTGTGTGTTGATTGGTCTTGGATATCTTTGTTTCCTAAATCAACTTGGATATCGTCGTTTCCTAAATCAACTTGGATATCGTCGTTTCCTAAATCAACAGACAAATTTTGATCTACGTTCAATATTTCATTGTTTTGAGTCGAGGTACTTTGTTCTAAATGTGGCTCGATTTCTAGCTCATTGGAGCTGTAATTATTTACTTTACAGTCAATAACCTCGTGTCCCGATGCTTTAGTGATCTCCCCACTTAATGTTTGCTTTATAATGTTGTTAATTACTTTCTGTGCTACACAGATTACTTGATCCTCAGCTGCCTTTATAATTTCTTTCACTTTTGGACCATGTATTTCTTTGAGTTGTTCTACCGAAATGTTATTTCTTTCCGCTTCTTTTGTGATTTGATCATATATAACATCAGTTATTGATTTATCCGATTGTGACAATTCCTCTGTTGCTTTACTAGAATCATCAATGTCTTTGGTATCGTAACTTACGGTTTCTTCTAATTGGACCTCAGAGTGCCTCTTTTGTTCTTCAACATTTTGCGGGAAGCCTATCTTGCTTGTGTTTATCTTCGTTTCAGAACCCTGCATCTGCTCAACAATTCCACTTGCCATTGTTATCAAGCTCCATACTAGTTTCCTGGCACTAGTTTTATTTGGCAGCATTCCCAATCTCGTAATTGTTTCAGATTCGTAAATCTCGTCATCGTCAAATGTAGTTGCACTCTCTCCGTCACTTGTAAGACGAATCCTGTCCTTGCGATAATCGTGTTGATCCTTTTCACTCCCTGCGGTATACTCGGACTCTTCTGAGCGCAGATCGGAGAGAATAGATGACCGACTGTCTGACTCTCTCGGCTCATCTGTGCCGCCAGCAGACAATGCTGAGTCAGGGTCTAGTCCCTCTTCAGCCGGCCCCTCGCTGAGGTCGTCCCTCTGTCTTGCTCCCGACATGACCTCTTCCTCCTGAACGTGTATCTTGACCGTATTTGGAAATGTGGATTCATCTGTTTCCTCACTCTCTAGTAGAGCTAAAGCCTCCAGGTGGGCGTTCTCATCGTCAACCGGGGAATCGACTTCCGCTGATGTGTCGTTTTGAGTTTCGTTGGTGTCCGAATGCTCTGAAGTATTTTCCGATCCGCTTTCGTCGGAGTACGACTCGTATGACTCTTGTCTAGAAATATCTGAGGTCACCGAACCTAAACCATCAATGTCAAGCGTCAGTCTGGTGGACGTTTGTATTGCAATGTTTGGTGCCCCATCTGTCATACTTGTGCTTCCTTCAGGTTGTTTAAATATAACTGTCTGCTCTATTTCTCTCATTTCATCGTCTTTATTCTTTGATGCGAATGCTCCGTCGCTTATGCTGCCGGTGGTAGCTCCAGGCTGCATGTTGTTGCTTTGATGGCCATCGCTTCCAGCGGTACTTCCTTCTGCCCGGGGATTTTTGTCTCTCTCTGGGCCCGGAATGTTCTCTAAATTGCCATTAATAGACTCAGTTTTGGCTGCTATGGCGGTCTTCTTTTGAGTCACTTCTGGTTTTACGTCTGTTGCAGTCTCTTCAGTCTCCAGCGCCTCTCCAGTCTCTGTCTCAGAAGTTGTATTGCTAGCTGTCTCTTCAGCTGTTGCTCTTGTCACCACCTCTCCAGTGTCTTCCCTTGCCGGTGTCTCCCGAGTCTCATTCTTTGTCACTGTCTCTCCAGTCTCTACATTATCTGACGCCTCTTCTTCATCTCTTGCCTCCTTTACTGCTTTTCCAATCTCTATCTTTGCCACTGCTTCTACAGTCTCGTTGTCCGTCACTGTCTCTCCAGTCTCCATCTTGGGCTCTATGTTTTCGGCCGCCACTGGTGTGTCCGCCTCCCCATCATCCATCTTTGTTGCCATCTCTGCAGTCTTAGCATTATCAATGTTAATTTCTTTAGTCTCCGCTGCTTCAGTTTTCGTTTCTGCTTCTTCGTTTTCAATCATGGTCTCTTTTTCGTTATTGTTCATTTGTATCGTTGTTCCTTCGGTGTCTTTGTCTGCCCTTTCCTCTCCAGTCTTCTGCAATATCTCACTTTCTCCTTCTCCTTCATTCTCCACCTCTCCAAGCATTACCTCCTTAGTCTTTACTTGTGTGCCCTCAACCTCTCCACGCTCGATCCCTGGGTCTCTCTCGCCAATATTTGCCGGAGCTCCAACAATTTCTTTGTCACTATTTATCGCTTCTTTTTGATGATTCTCCTTTGCATCGGCCTCTCTTTCTCCACTGTGACCTTCTCCCACCACCCTCGCCTCTTCAGGTCTCATTGCTCCCTCTGCCTCTCCAGTGTCTGTCTCTAGCTCACCGTCGTCTTCATTTGTATTTCGACTCCCTGTGTCTGCCCTTCCAGTCTCCGGCTCTCCAGTCTCGGCCTCTCCAGCCTCCGCCTTTCCAGCCTCTGCCTCTCCGGTCTCCACCTCTCCAGTCTCCACCTCTCCAGTCTCCACTTCTCCAGTCTCCACCTTTCCAGTCTCCACCTTTCCAGTCTCCACCTCTCCAGTCTCCGCCTTAATCTCCGCCTCTCCATTCTCCGCCTTTCCAGTCTCCGCCTCTACAGTCTCCACCTCCCCAGTATCCACTCCTCCAATGTCCGCCTCTGCAATCTCCGGCTCTCCAGTCTTCGTCTCTTTAGTCTCTGCCTCTCCGGTATCCACCTCTCCGGTCTCCGGCTCTCCAGTTTCGGCCTCTCCAGCCTCTGCCTTTCCAGCCTCCGCCTTTCTAGCCTCCGCCTTTCCACCCTCCGCCTTTCCAGCCTCCGCTTGTCCGGCCTCTGCCTCTCCGGTCTCCGGCTTTCCAGTCTCCACCTCTCCAGTCTTCGTCTTTCCAGTTTTTGCCCCTTCAGTCTCCGCCCCTCCAATCTTCGCATATCCAGTCTCCGCCTCTCCAGTCTCCGCCTCTCCAGTCTCCGCCTCTCCAGTTTTTGCCCCTCCAGTCTCCGTCCCTCCAGTCTCCGCCTCCCCAGTCCCCGCCTCTCCAGTCTCCGCCTCTCCAGTTGTTTCCCCTCCAGTCTCCGCCTCTCCAATCTCCGCTTCTTTAATTTCCGTATGTTCCGTGACTTCTCCATGCATGATGATGCTGTGCAGCTCGGTCTCGGTGTCGGCCTCGTCTGCAGCTGCCACCTCCGCCGGGTCGGCCGGCTCTCCGGGACTGCGATCCGTCAGCAGCTGGCCAGAGATGGCGGCCATCGAGTTGGCCGGACCAATGCCGGATGGCACCGCGCGAGGCGCCTCCTCTTCCGAGTCGCCGCGCAGCAGCCGGTCGGCGATCGAGGCCAGCGAGCGCACCGGCTGGTGATGTGACAACTCGCTTTCGGACACCGCCTCGGAGGCTTCGCCCGAGTCAGCTGGCGACGGCTGCTTCGACAGCTCTCCCGGTGACTTCGCCACCAGCTCGAGGCTACCTGTCTGGCCTGGCGAGCGCGCCTGGTGGTCGGAGGTGGGCGGCAGCAGTCCACCGGCCGTGCCGGTTGCCAGCGAGGTGCGCCGCTCCGACAACGTATCCGTGTCCGAGTGCGAGCCGAGCAGCTCGACGGCTGGCAGCGAGGCCCGCAGAAGGCTGCGAAGGATGGTTGAGCCGCGCCGGCTGTCCACGGCGCTAGATTCGCGGCTCGAGTTCTCCGATCGGGTCGGGGAGGAGCCAGCGGCCGGGGACGGCGGGTCTGCGGTGCCGGGCTCCGCTGTAGGCGGACTGGTGACGGCAGTTGGAGGTGTGTCGGCCGGCGCTGATCTTACGCCATGCTCGTCTTCGCTGCCGGCGCGGATTGTCTCAGACGATCCTGATTGGTCCAGCGAGCCGTCTGTCCCGGCCGGCCTGTCGCCCCCATGGCTCAGTTCGCCGGTCTCGTCCGTGACCCGGCCGTCCGGCGGTGCAGCGGCGGGGGATGAAGCCGCCGTGTTCGTACCCGACGCCGCTTGGTTGTTGTCCGTCGCTGTAGTGTTGGTTTTTGTACTGTTTGACTCAGAATTTGGCACTGTTCTCCTATTGTTCTGTCCCGTGGTATGATCAGTGCCATGCTCGACAGGCTTAACAATCTTGTCCGCTTCCATGTTTGGTTCTTGCTGCACCAACTGCCCCACGTTGCTTGCATGAGACGATTCGTCTCCAATAACGGTACTTCGCTCTCCTGTATCGAGCTCCGCTCCACCACCGCCGGCCACCGACGCCGACGCCTTCTCTCCATCCTGTCCCTGACCATCAGCTTCCCCGTGTGGCAGCGGCGGCGGGCTGGTGGCCAGGCCCGAGTCCACTTCCGTGTGCACACTCCCCGCCTCGCTGGCCGAGTCAGCCAGCTCCGAGCCGGTTTCTGACCAGACACTGTCGCCGGCCTCGCTGGCCACGTCCGAGCCACCGTCAGCCGGCGCGGGCTCCTCATCCAGCAGAGTCAGTGCCTCCTGGTGCGCCTTGTGGTCCTCAGCGATCACCTGCAGGTAGTTCAGAAACTCGTCGATGGTCTCGACGAAGCTGGAGCGTCGCTCGCCCGGCGCCGGCTCGTTGGGGAACGCCAGGCGACGCTCCTCGCGGTGCGGGTGTGCCTCATCCTCCTGGATGTCGGACTCGTCCTGTTCCTCGGGTAGTCTGCCATCCTGCTCGCGGAGGTACCGCGCCACGTGGCCGGTCGGGTGGCCGCTCGTCTCTCCCTCGTCACTGCTGTGATTTGCTGGTGTGAGACTGCGCTCCCGGAGCAGCTCCAACAGTCGCTGGAAGCTGTCCCCGGGCGTCTCTTCGCTGTCGCTGTCCGTGCTGCCGGTCGCCACGCTGCCCTCTTCATCACTGCCACGGCCGCCGCCGCCCGGCTCTGGGGTGAACACCAGTGTCTCGGGCGCGTTCTCGTCGAAGGTCACCCTCCGACTGGAGCGCGGACTCAGTGCCGACGCGTCGTCGTCGCCGTCGGACGCCGCCGCCGACGCTGGGCCACGTTGAGAGCCGTCGTCGTCGTCGGGTCCGGAGGAAAACGGCTCGCTGACGAGTGAGGCGCGCTCGTCGGCATCGGCTGTCTCGGTGTCGGTGTGACTCGCCGTCTCCGAGGTCACCGAGCGGCCCTCTGAGTCAAGGTCCTCTGCTCCCGGCCGACCCCGGCCACGGCCGCGGCCCGCAGGCGTTGCAGACCATTCCTTCGAAGAAGACACGGTCCGCTGGCTCGACGTCTGGTCGAATATCTGGTTCGACGTCTGGTCTGTAGGCTGGTCCGATGTCTGTCCTCGCGGATGGTCTGGCAGCTGGTCTGTCAGCTGTTCCGGCGTCTGGTCTGTCTGCTGATTTGACTGCTGGTCTAACGTTTGCTCTGTCTGTTGGACAGACTGATCTGTCTGTTGGACAGGCTGAGCTGTCGGCTGGTCGCTCGGCTGGCCTGCCGGCCGGTCCGTTGCCCGTCCGGTGTCCGTCCCGGTGCCGGTGAGCGTCTCCCTGCTGGCCGGCTGCCGAGGCGAGTCGCTGTCGCTTACGGTGCTGGCCACGCGTCTCGGTGAGTTCACTCCAGTGCCAGACTGAGTCCGGGGTCGTGCCGGCCGGGCTGCTCGACGCTTTCCTGCCGCAGATAGTGAGGGACTGATTAGGTCAGTTGGTGAGGCTGTTAGATTTGTTTCGCTGTGAATATTTTCTCAGTAAGCCTTCGTCCCGTCTGGGTCCAGGGTTCTTAAGTTGAAGCTGACACAGGATTTGTAAGTAGTCAATAATGATGGTTGGAATACCCCCCCCCAAAAAAAAATACAATAATAATAATAATAATAATAATAATAATAATAATAATAATAATAATAATAATAATTAGTCAGTCAAACACCGAAAATCACGGGACTCGGTGACGTTTATGCCACAGATACCGTTACTTTCTAAGAGCTTTATTATATTCTCCGCTCACAAACTTGCCTTTATTGGGCGAGGACGCAGACCTGGTTCGCTGTAGCTCCCCGGAGCGTCTGGGACCGGCGAACAGTGACGAGACGGCGTTGACCCCGGACCGGATGAAAGAGAGACTTCTGGAGCCCAGTGACGGCTTGTCGGTGGCGGAGGCGGCAGAGGTGGCGGCGGACCTCACAGTGCTGAGCCGGTGCAGGGCCGAGGTGGAAGGAAGGGAGGAGGTGGCCTGAACCTCGTCCGCCGCGGCCGACCCGCCCGGCCGCGGCTCAGGGTACAGGTCACTGATCACTGACCTGGCAGGGAGAGAACAGGTCACAAGTTACTGATCACTGATCTGTCAGGGCGAGGACAGGTCACAGGTTACTGATCACTCGTCTGTCAGGGCGAAGACGTGGCATAGGTTACTGATCACTGATCACTGATCACTGATCACTGATCACTGATCACTGATCACTGATCACTGATCACTGATCACTGATCACTGATCACTGATCACTGATCACTGATCACTGATCACTGATCACTGATCACTGATCACTGATCACTGATCACTTATCACTTATCACTGATCACTGATCACTGATCACTGATCACTGATCACTGATCACTGATCACTGATCACTGATCACTGATCACTGATCACTGATCACTGATCACTGATCACTGATCACTGATCACTGATCACTGATCACTGATCACTAATCACTAATCACTGATCACTGATCACTGATCACTGATCACTGATCACTGATCACTGATCACTGATCACTGATCACTGATCACTGATCACTGATCACTGATCACTGATCACTGATCACTGATCACTGATCACTGATCACTGATCACTGATCACTGATCACTGATCACTGATCACTGATCACTGATCACTGATCACTGATCACTGATCACTGATCACTGATCACTGATCACTGATCACTGATCACTGATCACTGATCACTGATCACTGATCACTGATCACTGATCACTGATCACTGATCACTGATCACTGATCACTGATCACTGATCACTGACCACTGACCACTGACCACTGACCACTGACCACTGACCACTGACCACTGACCACTGACCACTGACCACTGACCACTGACCACTGACCACTGACCACTGACCACTCACCATTCACCACTGACCTGACAGGGAGAGAACAGGTCACAGGTTACTGATCACTGACCTGGCAGGGAGATAACAGGTCACAGGTCACTGATCACTGATCACTGACCACTGACCACTGACCACTGACCACTGATCACTGACCACTGACCACTGACCACTGACCACTGACCACTGACCACTGACCACTGACTACTGACCACTGACCACTGACCACTGACTACAGACCACTGACCACTGACCACTGACCACTGACCACTGACCACTGACCACTGACCACTGACCACTGACTACTGACCACTGACCACTGACCACTGACCACTGACCACTGACCACTGACCACTGACCACTGACCACTGACCACTGACCACTGACCACTGACCACTGACCACTGACCACTGACCACTGACCACTGACCACTGACCACTGACCACTGACCACTGACCACTGACCACTGACCACTGACCACTGACCACTGACCACTGACCACTGACCACTGACCACTGACCACTGACCACTGACCACTGACCACTGACCACTGACCACTGACCACTGACCACTGACCACTGACCACTGACCACTGACCACTGACCACTGACCACTGACCACTGACCACTGACCACTGACCACTGACCACTGACCACTGACCACTGACCACTGACCACTGACCACTGACCACTGACCACTGACCACTGACCACTGACCACTGACCACTGACCACTGACCACTGACCACTGACCACTGACCTGACAGGGAGAGAACAGGTTGCAGGGTACTGATCACTGAGCTGTCAGGGCGAGGACGTGGCATAGGTTACTGATCACTGACATGGCAGGTCGAGGACAGGTCACAGGTTACTGATCACTGATCTGTCAGGTCAAATATGTATAGGATACCGATCGTTCGGGGTTTTGATCGTTTTATCGATGGCTTTGATCGATCATTTTATACGCGTGCGTTGTGCGTAACAAACCAGCACTATCTGCTCCAGTGATAGACGGTACCATTCATTTACCAGCTATGTGCAAAAGCTATAACGATTCTTGCCAAGCAGCCGCCCCGGGTCTTTAACGAAAGTAACTATTTAAGTGATACTTATTTGTTTTTAATACTTAAATTGTAACCTTTCATTCCCCAGCTTGATCCGTATTTGCACATGTATATTGCATTAGCTGTTGTCAACGCGTTTTATTTCTATTGATTTACATGTTTTATTTACGTCTCATTACGTGTTACCAGTTATGAAGTTAAGCGTACAAACCTATGCCTAGCCTGGCATTTTCTACGATATTCCTCTGTATTAACTTTAGTTGTTGCAAATATTTTGAATGTTCTAACAGCTCGCTAGCACAGCGTTAAGTGCCGCTCTAGCTAATTGCAGGCAGCGCTATAGCCGTTAGCAGAAGCACACTTGCACGCCCCTCGCACGCATGTATGCTCTTGCTTTGTGCTTAGTGTCCACCTGCTTAGTGACCATCAGCACTCAGCTAACTGTGAAATAAGATGTTACAAGACCAAGACCAACAACCAATCAAGCCTGAACTCTAATGAAGACATGGACGCATGAATAGACCCAGTCTAAATTCAGCCCATAAACTCAAACCTAAACCTAACCTAAACCTAACACGCATAGTTATATTTGTATGAGTCAACAGAGTGTATGGCCATATTGTCACCCATCGCCAACGGTATCGCTATCGAACCGATCGCAATGTAAATCAGTCAACGAAGTGAACTTCAACGTATCTTTTTTTTAAATCTTACACGATAAATTAAAGCTGTATCTTACCTCATTGATTCGGTCCTGTTGGACAACGACCTAATTTGCTACATTTCAGACGCCTTTCTCTGAGATTCGACTTCATCCAGCGGGAACGTCTACTACTATTTCGGTCATTATATGCATATACTAGGGATTTAGTTAATAAAAAAGCGAATGCGGTGTAAAATTTGTGAAAGATAAGGCACAAAACTCTTATTCAAATAAATCGCTAGTGCGCCAAATGCGCCCGAACATTTTGTATATTCCGTTGACCTTCATTTTATGACACGTGCAAAACAACTGTTGCGATCCACTGATGCTAATTAAGCGACGGCTGTACAATCTAAATGTATACGTGCCAGGCCACTCACTAGCAGTACGAAAGGGCACACCAAATATTACCACTTGCCAATAATGTTTGTTTGATCACGGTTCAGTCCCCGCCCACGACTCCTCTGTGAAGCTCCTTTCCATGCCTCTTTCAAGAATCCTGTTTCTGCTTCAAATGAAACACGAAAAACGCAACACTGTACCAATCCGGTAGTGAAGCATGACTTGTGGGGGAATGGGGCTGTTCGATTTCATTCAAAATACCATTATTTACCATATTCATCGGGAACCGGGTGATCAAAGTGGAACTTGAAAAATGGCCATCAAGCGACGCACAGAGTGAGCCCGCGAGCGGCTGGCCGCAATGTAAGCTGTTATGACATGGGCTATGACGTGGTATCCTCGTGTGGCAACCTGAAACTGCGTGGCTGCATCCGGTGTCCTCGCTGATAGTAAGGTCGTACGTTGCAGAAATCGTGCGGCCGTCCCTGGCGCGCGACGGCGAACCATGACGAGAGGGCCATTAGGATGTCCAATTCGCGGCCCGTCCACTTACGGATCAGGAACGCCCGCGGGGCGCCGGCGCCGCTTCCTGGTGGGGGCTTCAAGGTCGGCATGTAGCTGGGCAGTGCAGAGTCCCTCGGCAGGCCCCCGCCCCGCCCCACCGCCCTCGCGGCAATCTGCCCCCCCCCCCCCCCCCCCACTGGACTATACGGCCACGGCGGCCATGGCGCGGCGGTGCATAGGCCGTGATGCTGCCCGTAAAACAGACTGGACGGTCGGGCATGGGCTAATGCTGACCGCTGGTGAGGCAGGCCGTGTCACCGGAGATCTATTAATTTCATCACCGGAGATCTATTAATTTTATCGCGCTTGCACGGTTGTTTTCTGCACTTTCATGGTCACTCCATTACGACAAAGTGGCGAGACTACCCAATAGTCATTCATCTAATTCAGATGACGGCAAAATATAGACAGTTTTGTTTGATACGCTGATCAGGCTAGAACAAACAGGACAATATCGGCATTGGTTAACCTGAGTCGAGGGGAGACCAGGTTCCATCTCGAACTTAACATCGCATCAGCTGTCGGGATGAACCTATATGACAACATAGGAGAGATACTGAACTGAAACATACGACCAGCAACCTTGGCTGGTAAGCGGAGCTCCAACTTAGTGCTGGTAACCCTCCAGTTACCAGAACTAAGCAATAGATCGGAGAGTGCTCATCGGGCGGGGTGGATATATTCAGCTCACCGCCTTGTCACTGGCAGTGGTGCCTGCGAATCAATTACGGGGCCTCTGTTGTAAATGGCCCGAGGTGGCTGCGCTTGGCTCGGCGGCTGGAGGTCACCGCGAGTTACCTGGCCTCTCCGCCCGGCCCTATTCCTCCCCGTCCCCACCGGGCCCGCCCACCCCGCCCCTCCCGGGCCCCCGCCGCCCCCCGGAGCGTTGCAGTTGCGCCGCGTCATGCCGCGTTGCCGTCCTCCCATTTCCTCCGGCCTCCGGAAACATCCCTAGCCTCCAGCTAGGCCGCTTTGTCCGCCCATGTCTGCGCTGACCAGGAGAAAATGGCCAGTTGAAGGGCAAACTATTGCACAGCCAAGACCGAAGCTGCTCATCGTGTGCGGTAAATAGTGTGAGCGATATATTTAAATTAATTCATGGAATTCATGTTATTGAAAGGCGTCGCTGAGGTAGCCAGGCCCTGGCTGGTCTAGTTTGGTACCATAGCCCCAGTTAAGCCTAGCTGGAGCTCTTGGATAACTATATATTATAGAGGTTTCAAACTTGAAATTCAAAGACCTAGTTCCGGTAGCCCGGTAATCTGAGTCCATCTTGACCCCGGTGGGACTCAGTGGCTCAGCACTGCTTGAGCAGATCTGGGGTCATGACAATGGACTCACACACTGTCGAAAGCAAAAATGGCAAACGACATTATTACGAGAGAGCACTCGCGAAGTCTTTCGTCAACAAGCGAATTTTAATCGGCATATGCTCGGCTCAGCCCGGCCCAGCCCGGCCCAAAATGACTCTCCTAACAGGCTTGAAACTCAGCAAGTAGGAAGTCTTAGTATCACGGTCTCCGCCACTTGATAGAGCCATTCTATACATGTTTATTTCAGATTACGTTATTTCACCGAATATTGCGCGAGTCACGTGACACGGGTCATACGCAGGGACGCTCAATGGAAAATAACGGAGATGACTACACTTCGGATGCATGGGTTCGAATCCCAGTTGCTACATATTTTCGAAATTGCATTGAAACTGTTAATTCCATAAGTTGATGAAACATTCCGTTCGGGAAAGTTATCGATGAAAGCGCATGAATGAATATATTGTGGGAATCTCGATCATAAAAATCCACCCACCTAATCTTGCTACTGAACTTCAACGCGCTCGCTCATTCTTTGCCGACCAAGGCGTGGCGGCGTCGTACTGGTTAGTAAGCGAAAATTTGCCTTTGCCATTCACCTTTTAACCTGTAAACGGCTTTGGTCTACGTTGCCGAGGCTAAACGTAGGATTAGCCTGCTAAACGGTAGCTGGATGTCTGTACTTGGACAGGTAATCGATCGACAACCCCATTCGTTTTTTTTTCCCAGATGAACTTTTTTTTTGTCAGCTAATTGACCTTCAAAAAGCTGCCGAGTGGCTATGAAACCTGCCGAGAACTTTTGCCACCGCTAATGCAAACCCTGGTGGATGGTGCAAACCCGCAGGAGCAAGGGAGGGGCAGTGGAGCAGGATGTGCTCGGCAAAAAAGGCATTTCGACCTTTTCACATGTCGACAAAATGTCATTCGGCAAAAAGCATTTCGATTTTTTTTACATTTCGACAAAATGACATTTTGACAAAATGACATGTCGGCAAAAAGACATTTCTACATTTTGACACGTCGGCAAAAAGGCATTTCGACAAAAAGGCATTCGCCATTTTGCTTTCGGCATATTCACATTTCGACAAAAAGACATGTCAAAGTGTCCGACAATATGCATTCGCTAAAATGACATTCGCCAATGTGTCCGGACACCGGCGTCCGGCGAAGTCACCAGTGTGACGTCACTCACTTCTCGGCGGGCACTGTGGTGCCCGATAAATCCGTTCAGGGATAGGGTTGATCTATAAAATGCTCTTTTCCGAGAGAAAAAAACTCCCAGAACCTGTTCCACGGACTTGGTATATCGCTTTTGGTCCTCCTTTCCAAAAAAATATACCACCTCGAAAAAACTAAACCTTGCAAAAATGCATTAATAGCAATGGCAGGACCCCACAAAGTGGTCGTTCGCCCATCTATTTATTCTCAATAACTTTCGATCCGCTTCAGTGACATCGTTTATTTGTTTATTTAATTTCTAGCAACCACAGGCCTGAGCCCAATTACGGTTTCAGTCTAGATACACACATACAGTACACACACACACACACACACACACACACACACACACACACACACACACACACACACACACACACACACACACACACACACACACACACACACACACACACACACACACACACACACACACACACACACACACACACACACACACACACACACACACACACACACACACACACACACACACACACACACACACACACACCACACACACACACACACACACACACACACACACACACACACACACACACACACACACACACACACACACACACACACACACACACACACACACACACACACACACACACACACACACACACACACACACACACACACACACACACACACACACACACACACACACACACACACACACACACACACACACACACACACACACACACACACACACACACACACACACACACACACACACACACACACACACACACACACACACACACACACACACACACACACACACACACACACACACACACACACACACACACACACACACACACACACACACACACACACACCACACACACACACACACACACACACACACACACACACACACACACACACACACACACACACACACACACACACACACACACACACACACACACACACACACACACACACACACACACACACACACACACACACACACACACACACACACACACACACACACACACACACACACACACACACACACACACACACACACACACACACACACACACACACACACACACACACACACACACACACACACACACACACACACACACACACACACACACACACACACACACACACACACACACACACACACACACACACACACACACACACACACACACACACACACACACACACACACACACACACACACACACACACACACACACACACACACACACACACACACACACACACACACACACACACACACACACACACACACACACACACACACACACACACACACACACACACACACACACACACACACACACACAACACACACACACACACACACACACACACACACACACACACACACACACACACACACACACACACACACACACACACACACACACACACACACACACACACACACACACACACACACACACACACACACACACACACACACACACACACACACACACACACACACACACACACACACACACACACACACACACACACACACACACACACACACACACACACACACACACACACACACACACACACACACACACACACACACACACACACACACACACACACACACACACACACACACACACGCACGCACGCACGCACGCACGCACGCACGCACGCACGCACCCCCACCCCCACCCCCACCCCCACCCCCACCCCCCCACCCCCACCCCCACCCCCACCCCCACCCCCACCCCCACCCCCACCCCCACCCCCACCCCCACCCCCACCCCACCCCCCCACCACCCCCACCCCCACCCCCACCCCCACCCCCACCCCCACCCCCACCCCCACCCCCACCCCCCACCCCCACCCCCACCCCCACCCCCACCCCCACCCCCACCCCCACCCCCACCCCCACCCCCACCCCCACCCCCACCCCCACCCCCACCCCCACCCCCACCCCCACCCCCACCCCCACCCCCACCCCCACCCCCACCCCCACCCCCACCCCCACCCCCACCCCCACCCCCACCCCCACCCCCACCCCCACCCCCACCCCCACCCCCACCCCCACCCCCACCCCCACCCCCACCCCCACCCCACACCCCACAGACACACAGACACACACAGACACACACAGACACACACAGACACACACAGACACACACAGACACACACAGACACACACAGACACACACAGACACACACAGACACACACAGACACACACAGACACACACAGACACACACAGACACACACAGACACACACAGACACACACAGACACACACAGACACACACAGACACACACAGACACACACAGACACACACAGACACACACAGACACACACAGACACACACAGACCACACAGACACACACAGACACACACAGACACACACAGACACACCAGACACACACAGACACACACAGACACACACAGACACACACAGACACACAGACCACACAGACACACACAGACACACACAGACACACACAGACACACACAGACACACACAGACACACACAGACACACACAGACACACACAGACACACACAGACACACACAGACACACACAGACACACACAGACACACACAGACACACACAGACACACACAGACACACACAGACACACACAGACACACACAGACACACACAGACACACACAGACACACACAGACACACACAGACACACACAGACACACACAGACACACACAGACACACACAGACACACACAGCACACACAGACACACACAGACACACACAGACACACACAGACACACACAGACACACACAGACACACACAGACACACAACACAGACACACACAGACACACACAGACACACACAGACACACACAGACACACACAGACACACACAGACACACACAGACACACACAGACACACACAGACACACACAGACACACACAGACACACACAGACACACACAGACACACACAGACACACACAGACACACACAGACACACACAGACACACACAGACACACACAGACACACACAGACACACACAGACACACACAGACACACACAGACACACACAGACACACACAGACACACACAGACACACACAGACACACACAGACACACAACAGACACACACAGACACACACAGACACACACAGACACACACAGACACACACAGACACACACAGACACACACAGACACACACAGACACACACAGACACACACAGACACACACAGACACACACAGACACACACAGACACACACAGACACACACAGACACACACAGACACACACAGACACACACAGACACACACAGACACACACAGACACACACAGACACACACAGACACACACAGACACACACACAGACACACACAGACACACACAGACACACACAGACACACACAGACACACACAGACACACACAGACACACACAGACACACACAGACACACACAGACACACACAGACACACACAGACACACACAGACACACACAGACACACACAGACACACACAGACACACACAGACACACACAGACACACACAGACACACACAGACACACACAGACACACACAGACACACACAGACACACACAGACACACACAGACACACACAGACACACACAGACACACACAGACACACACAGACACACACAGACACACACAGACACACACAGACACACACAGACACACACAGACACACACAGACACACACAGACACACACAGACACACACAGACACACACAGACACACACAGACACACACAGACACACACAGACACACACAGACACACACAGACACACACAGACACACACAGACACACACAGACACACACAGACACACACAGACACACACAGACACACACAGACACACACAGACACACACAGACACACACAGACACACACAGACACACACAGACACACACAGACACACACAGACACACACAGACACACACAGACACACACAGACACACACAGACACACACAGACACACACAGACACACACAGACACACACAGACACACACAGACACACACAGACACACACAGACACACACAGACACACACAGACACACACAGACACACACAGACACACAGACACACACAGACACACACAGACACACACAGACACACACAGACACACACAGACACACACAGACACACACAGACACCACAGACACACACAGACACACACAGACACACACAGACACACACAGACACACACAGACACACACAGACACACACAGACACACACAGACACACACAGACACACACAGACACACACAGACACACACAGACACACACAGACACACACAGACACACACAGACACACACAGACACACACAGACACACACAGACACACACAGACACACACAGACACACACAGACACACACAGACACACACAGACACACACAGACACACACAGACACACACAGACACACACAGACACACACAGACACACACAGACACACACAGACACACACAGACACACACAGACACACACAGACACACACAGACACACACAGACACACACAGACACACACAGACACACACAGACACACACAGACACACACAGACACACACAGACACACACAGACACACACAGACACACACAGACACACACAGACACACACAGACACACACAGACACACACAGACACACACAGACACACACAGACACACACAGACACACACAGACACACACAGACACACACAGACACACACAGACACACACAGACACACACAGACACACACAGACACACACAGACACACACAGACACACACAGACACACACAGACACACACAGACACACACAGACACACACAGACACACACAGACACACACAGACACACACAGACACACACAGACACACACAGACACACACAGACACACACAGACACACACAGACACACACAGACACACACAGACACACACAGACACACACAGACACACACAGACCACAACACAGACACACACAGACACACACAGACACACGACACACACAGACACACACAGACACACACAGACACACACAGACACACACAGACACACACAGACACACACAGACACACACAGACACACACAGACACACACAGACACACACAGACACACACAGACACACACAGACACACACAGACACACACAGACACACACAGACACACACAGACGCACACAGACACACACAGACACACACAGACACACACAGACACACACAGACACACACAGACACACACAGACACACACAGACACACACAGACGCACAACAGACGCACACAGACAGCACACAGACGCACACAGACGCACACAGACGCACACAGACGCACACAGACGCACACAGACGCACACAGACGCACACAGACGCACACAGACGCACACAGACGCACACAGACGCACACAGACGCACACAGACGCACACAGACGCACACAGACGCACACAGACGCACACAGACGCACACAGACGCACACAGACGCACACAGACAGCACACAGACGCACACAGACGCACACAGACGCACACAGACGCACACAGACGCACACAGACGCACACAGACGCACACAGACGCACACAGACGCACACAGACGCACACAGACGCACACAGACGCACACAGACGCACACAGACGCACACACAGACGCACACAGACGCACACAGACGCACACAGACGCACACAGACGCACACAGACGCACACAGACGCACACAGACGCACACAGACGCACACAGACGCACACAGACGCACACAGACGCACACAGACGCACACACAGACGCACACAGACGCACACAGACGCACAC
>JAXIVJ010006823.1:15000-17500 GCA_036785665.1 Chirona hameri
TTGCTGATGATGATGTTGCTGATGATGATGTTGTTGATGATGTTGCTGATGATGTTGCTGATGATGTTGCTGATGATGTTGCTGATGATGACGTGAGACGGTGTGGTATGCCCGGAGGCGGTGTTGTATGCCCGGAGGCGGTGTTGTATGCCCGGAGGCGGTGTGGTATGCCCGGAGGCGGTGTTGTATGCCCGGAGGCGGTGTTGTATGCCCGGAGGCGGTGTGGTATGCCCGGAGGCGGTGTTGTATGCCCGGAGGCGGTGTTGTATGCCCTGAGGCGGTCTGGTATGCCCGGAGGCGGTGTAGTATGCCCGGAGGCGGTGTTGTATGCCCGGAGGCGGTGTGGTATGCCCGGAGGCGGTGCAGTATGCCCGGAGGCGGTGTTGTATGCCCGGAGGCGGTGTGGTATGCCCGGAGGCGGTGTAGTATGCCCGGAGGCGGTGTTGTATGCCCGGAGGCGGTGTGGTATGCCCGGAGGCGGTTGTAGTATGCCCGGAGGCGGTGTTGTATGCCCGGAGGCGGTGTGGTATGCCCGGAGGCGGTACAACACCGCCTCCGGGCATGATGATGATAATGATGATGATGATGATGATGATGATGATGATGATGATGATGATGATGATGATGATGATGATGATGATGATGATGATGATGATGATGATGATGATGATGATGATGATGATGATGATGATGATGATGATGATGATGATGATGATGATGATGATGATGATGATGATGATGATGATGCTGATGATGATGATGATGATGATGATGATGTTGCTGATGATGATGTTGCTGATGATGATGTTGCTGATGATGATGTTGTTGATGATGTTGCTGATGATGTTGCTGATGATGTTGCTGATGATGTTGCTGATGATGTTGATGATGATGTTGATGATGATGTTGATGATGATGTTGATGATGATGTTGATGATATGTTGATGATGATGTTGATGATGATGTTGATGATGATGTTGATGTTGATGATGATGTTAATGATGATGTTGATGATGATGTTGATGATGATGTTGCTGATGATGTTGCTGATGATGTTGCTGATGATGTTGCTGGTGATGTTGCTGATGATGTTGCTGATGATGACGTGAGACGGTGTGGTATGCCCGTTTGCGGTGTTGTATGCCCGGAGGCGGTGTTGTATGCCCGGAGGCGGTGTGGTATGCCCGGAGGCGGTGTTGTATGCCCGGAGGCGGTGTTGTATGCCCGGAGGCGGTGTGGTATGCCCGGAGGCGGTGTAGTATGCCCGGAGGCGGTGTTGGATGCCCGGAGGCGGTGTGGTATGCCCGGAGGCGGTGTAGTATGCCCGGAGGCGGTGTTGTATGCCCGGAGGCGGTGTGGTATGCCCGGAGGCGGTACAACACCGCCTCCGGGCATGATGATGATAATGATGATGATGATGATGATGATGATGATGATGATGATGATGATGATGATGATGATGATGATGATGATGATGATGATGATGATGATGATGATGATGATGATGATGATGATGATGATGATGATGATGATGATGATGATGATGATGATGATGATGAAGATGATGATGATGATGATGATGATGATGATGATGATGATGATGATGATGATGATGATGATGATGATGATGATGTTGCTGATGATGATGTTGCTGATGATGATGTTGCTGATGATGATGTTGTTGATGATGTTGCTGATGATGTTGCTGATGATGTTGCTGATGATGTTGCTGATGATGTTGATGATGATGTTGATGATGATGTTGATGATGATGTTGATGATGATGTTGATGATGATGTTGATGATGATGTTGATGATGATGTTGATGATGATGTTGATGTTGATGATGATGTTAATGATGATGTTGATGATGATGTTGATGATGATGTTGCTGATGATGTTGCTGATGATGTTGCTGATGATGTTGCTGGTGATGTTGCTGATGATGTTGCTGATGATGTTGCTGATGATGTTGCTGATGATGACGTGAGACGGTGTGGTATGCCCGTTTGCGGTGTTGTATGCCCGGAGGCGGTGTTGTATGCCCGGAGGCGGTGTGGTATGCCCGGAGGCGGTGTTGTATGCCCGGAGGCGGTGTTGTATGCCCGGAGGCGGTGTGGTATGCCCGGAGGCGGTGTAGTATGCCCGGAGGCGGTGTTGTATGCCCGGAGGCGGTGTGGTATGCCCGGAGGCGGTGTAGTATGCCCGGAGGCGGTGTTGTATGCCCGGAGGCGGTGTGGTATGCCCGGAGGCGGTACAACACCGCCTCCGGGCATGATGATGATAATGATGATGATGATGATGATGATGATGATGATGATGATGATGATGATGATGATGATGATGATGATGATGATGATGATGATGATGATGATGATGATGATGATGATGATGATGATGTTGCTGATGATGATGTTGCTGATGATGATGTTGCTGATGATGATGTTGTTGATGATGTTGCTGATGATGTTGCTGATGATGTTGCTGATGATGTTGCTGA
>JAXIVJ010006823.1:20000-22500 GCA_036785665.1 Chirona hameri
GATGATGATGATGATGATGATGATGATGATGTTGCTGATGATGATGTTGCTGATGATGATGTTGCTGATGATGATGTTGTTGATGATGTTGCTGATGATGTTGCTGATGATGTTGCTGATGATGTTGCTGATGATGTTGATGATGATGTTGATGATGATGTTGATGATGATGTTGATGATGATGTTGCTGATGATGTTGCTGATGATGTTGCTGATGATGTTGCTGATGATGTTGCTGATGATGTTGCTGGCGATGTTGCTGATGATGTTGCTGATGATGTTGCTGATGATGACGTGAGACGGTGTGGTATGCCCGGAGGCGGTGTTGTATGCCCGGAGGCGGTGTTGTATGCCCGGAGGCGGTGTGGTATGCCCGGAGGCGGTGTTGTATGCCCGGAGGCGGTGTTGTATGCGTATGCCCGGAGGCGGTGTGGTATGCCCGGAGGCGGTGTTGTATGCCCGGAGGCGGTGTTGTATGCCCTGAGGCGGTCTGGTATGCCCGGAGGCGGTGTAGTATGCCCGGAGGCGGTGTTGTATGCCCGGAGGCGGTGTGGTATGCCCGGAGGCGGTGTAGTATGCCCAGAGGCGGTGTTGTATGCCCGGAGGCGGTGTGGTATGCCCGGAGGCGGTGCAACACCGCCTCCGGGCATGATGATGATAATGATGATGATGATGATGATGATGATGATGATGATGATGATGATGATGATGATGATGATGATGATGATGATGATGATGATGATGATGATGATGATGATGATGATGATGATGATGATGATGATGATGATGATGATGATGATGATGATGATGATGATGATGATGATGATGATGATGATGATGATGATGATGATGATGATGATGATGATGATGATGATGATGATGATGATGATGATGATGATGATGATGATGATGATGATGATGATGATGATGATGTTGCTGATGATGATGTTGCTGATGATGATGTTGCTGATGATGATGTTGTTGATGATGTTGCTGATGATGTTGCTGATGATGTTGCTGATGATGTTGCTGATGATGTTGATGATGATGTTGATGATGATGTTGATGATGATGTTGATGATGATGTTGATGATGATGTTGATGATGATAATGATGATGATGATGATGATGATGATTATGATGATGATGATGATGATGATGATGATGATGATGATGATGATGATGATGATGATGATGATGATGATGATGATGATGATGATGATGATGATGATGATGATGATGATGATGATGATGATGATGATGATGATGATGATGATGATGATGTTGCTGATGATGATGTTGCTGATGATGATGTTGCTGATGATGATGTTGTTGATGATGTTGCTGATGATGTTGCTGATGATGTTGCTGATGATGTTGCTGATGATGACGTGAGACGGTGTGGTATGCCCGGAGGCGGTGTTGTATGCCCGGAGGCGGTGTTGTATGCCCGGAGGCGGTGTGGTATGCCCGGAGGCGGTGTTGTATGCCCGGAGGCGGTGTTGTATGCCCGGAGGCGGTGTGGTATGCCCGGAGGCGGTGTTGTATGCCCGGAGGCGGTGTTGTATGCCCTGAGGCGGTCTGGTATGCCCGGAGGCGGTGTAGTATGCCCGGAGGCGGTGTTGTATGCCCGGAGGCGGTGTGGTATGCCCGGAGGCGGTGCAGTATGCCCGGAGGCGGTGTTGTATGCCCGGAGGCGGTGTGGTATGCCCGGAGGCGGTGTAGTATGCCCGGAGGCGGTGTTGTATGCCCGGAGGCGGTGTGGTATGCCCGGAGGCGGTGTAGTATGCCCGGAGGCGGTGTTGTATGCCCGGAGGCGGTGTGGTATGCCCGGAGGCGGTACAACACCGCCTCCGGGCATGATGATGATGATGATGATGATGATGATGATGATGATGATGATGATGATGATGATGATGATGATGATGATGATGATGATGATGATGATGATGATGATGATGATGATGATGATGATGATGATGATGATGATGATGATGATGATGATGATGATGATGATGATGATGATGATGATGCTGATGATGATGATGATGATGATGATGATGTTGCTGATGATGATGTTGCTGATGATGATGTTGCTGATGATGATGTTGTTGATGATGTTGCTGATGATGTTGCTGATGATGTTGCTGATGATGTTGCTGATGATGTTGATGATGATGTTGATGATGATGTTGATGATGATGTTGATGATGATGTTGATGATATGTTGATGATGATGTTGATGATGATGTTGATGATGATGTTGATGTTGATGATGATGTTAATGATGATGTTGATGATGATGTTGATGATGATGTTGCTGATGATGTTGCTGATGATGTTGCTGATGATGTTGCTGGTGATGTTGCTGATGATGTTGCTGATGATGTTGCTGATGATGTTGCTGATGATGACGTGAGACGGTGTGGTATGCCCGTTTGCGGTGTTGTATGCCCGGAGGCGGTGTTGTATGCCCGGAGGCGGTGTGGTATGCCCGGAG
>JAXIVJ010006823.1:35000-40000 GCA_036785665.1 Chirona hameri
TGCTGATGATGACGTGAGACGGTGTGGTATGCCCGGAGGCGGTGTTGTATGCCCGGAGGCGGTGTTGTATGCCCGGAGGCGGTGTGGTATGCCCGGAGGCGGTGTTGTATGCCCGGAGGCGGTGTTGTATGCCCGGAGGCGGTGTGGTATGCCCGGAGGCGGTGTTGTATGCCCGGAGGCGGTGTTGTATGCCCTGAGGCGGTCTGGTATGCCCGGAGGCGGTGTAGTATGCCCGGAGGCGGTGTTGTATGCCCGGAGGCGGTGTGGTATGCCCGGAGGCGGTGTAGTATGCCCGGAGGCGGTGTTGTATGCCCGGAGGCGGTGTGGTATGCCCGGAGGCGGTGCAACACCGCCTCCGGGCATGATGATGATAATGATGATGATGATGATGATGATGATGATGATGATGATGATGATGATGATGATGATGATGATGATGATGATGATGATGATGATGATGATGATGATGATGATGATGATGATGATGATGATGATGATGATGATGATGATGATGATGATGATGATGATGATGATGATGATGATGATGATGATGATGATGATGATGATGATGATGATGATGATGATGATGATGATGATGATGATGATGATGATGATGATGATGATGATGATGATGATGATGATGATGATGATGATGATGATGATGATGATGATGATGATGATGATGATGATGATGATGTTGCTGATGATGATGTTGCTGATGATGATGTTGCTGATGATGATGTTTCTGAGGATGATGTTGCTGATGATGATGTTGCTGATGAGGATGTTGCTGATGATGATGTTGCGGATGATGATGTTGCTGATGATGATGTTGATGATGATGTTGATGATGATGTTGCTGATGATGTTGCTGATGATGTTGCTGATGATGTTGATGATGATGTTGATGATGATGTTGATGATGATGTTGATGATGATGTTGATGATGATGTTGATGATGATGTTGCTGATGATGTTGCTGATGATGTTGATGATGATGTTGCTGATGATGTTGCTGATGATGTTGCTGATGATGACGTGAGACGGTGTGGTATGCCCGGAGGCGGTGTTGTATGCCCGGAGGCGGTGTTGTATGCCCGGAGGCGGTGTGGTATGCCCGGAGGCGGTGTTGTATGCCCGGAGGCGGTGTTGTATGCCCGGAGGCGGTGTGGTATGCCCGGAGGCGGTGTAGTATGCCCGGAGGCGGTGTTGTATGCCCGGAGGCGGTGTGGTATGCCCGGAGGCGGTGTAGTATGCCCGGAGGCGGTGTTGTATGCCCGGAGGCGGTGTGGTATGCCCGGAGGCGGTGTGGTATGCCCGGAGGCGGTGTAGTTTGCCCGGAGGCGGTGTTGTATGCCCGGAGGCGGTGTGGTATGCCAGGAGGCGGTGTAGTATGCCCGGAGGCGGTGTTGTATGCCCGGAGGCGGTGTGGTATGCCCGGAGGCGGTACAACACCGCCTCCGGGCATGATGATGATGATAATGATGATGATGATGATGATGATGATGATGATGATGATGATGATGATGATGATGATGATGATGATGATGATGATGATGATGATGATGATGATGATGATGATGATGATGATGATGATGATGATGATGATGATGATGATGATGATGATGATGATGATGATGATGATGATGATGATGATGATGATGATGATGATGATGATGATGATGATGATGATGATGATGAAGATGATGATGATGATGATGATGATGATGTTGCTGATGATGATGTTGCTGATGATGATGTTGCTGATGATGATGTTGTTGATGATGTTGCTCATGATGTTGATGATGATGTTGCTGATTATGTTGCTGATGATGTTGATGATGATGTTGATGATGATGTTGATGATGATGTTGATGATGATGTTGATGATGATGTTGATGATGATGTTGATGATGATGTTGATGATGATGTTGATGATGATGTTGATGATGATGTTGATGATGATGTTGATGTTGATGATGATGTTGATGATGATGTTGATGATGATGTTAATGATGATGTTGATGATGATGTTGCTGATGATGTTGCTGATGATGTTGCTGAAGATGTTGCTGATGATGTTGCTGATGATGTTGCTGGTGATGTTGCTGATGATATTGCTGATGATGTTGCTGATGATGACGTGAGAAAGTGTGGTATGCCCGGAGGCGGTGTTGTATGCCCGGAGGCGGTGTTGTATGCCCGGAGGCGGTGTGGTATGCCCGGAGGCGGTGCAGTATGCCCGGAGGCGGTGTTGTATGCCCGGAGGCGGTGTGGTATGCCCGGAGGCGGTGTAGTATGCCCGGAGGCGGTGTTGTTTGCCCGGAGGCGGTGTGGTATGCCCGGAGGCGGTGTAGTATGCCCGGAGGCGGTGTTGTGTGCCCGGAGGCGGTGTGGTATGCCCGGAGGCGGTACAACACCGCCTCCGGGCATGATGATGATAATGATGATGATGATGATGATGATGATGATGATGATGATGATGATGATGATGATGATGATGATGATGATGATGATGATGATGATGATGATGATGATGTTGCTGATGATGATGTTGCTGATGATGA
Source organism: Chirona hameri (assembly GCA_036785665.1). Classification (NCBI taxonomy): domain Eukaryota; kingdom Metazoa; phylum Arthropoda; class Thecostraca; order Balanomorpha; family Balanidae; genus Chirona; species Chirona hameri. Next base: position 37,568 of record JAXIVJ010006823.1, read on the forward strand.
TGTTGCTAATGATGATGTTGTTGATGATGTTGCTGATGATGTTGCTGATGATGTTGCTGATGATGTTGCTGATGATGTTGATGATGATGTTGATGATGATGTTGATGATGATGTTGATGATGATGTTGATGATGATGTTGCTGATGATGTTGCTGATGATGTTGCTGATGATGTTGCTGATGATGTTGCTGATGATGTTGCTGGTGATGTTGCTGATGATGTTGCTGATGATGTTGCTGATGATGACGTGAGACGGTGTGGTATGCCCGGAGGCGGTGTAGTATGCCCGGAGGCGGTGTTGTATGCCAGGAGGCGGTGTGGTATGCCCGGAGGCGGTACAACACCGCCTCCGGGCATGATGATGATAATGATGATGATGATGATGATGATGATGATGATGATGATGATGATGATGATGATGATGATGATGATGATGATGATGATGATGATGATGATGATGATGATGATGATGATGATGATGATGATGATGATGATGATGATGATGATGATGATGATGATGATGATGATGATGTTGCTGATGATGATGTTGCTGATGATGATGTTGCTGATGATGATGTTTCTGAGGATGATGTTGCTGATGATGATGTTGCTGATGAGGATGTTGCTGATGATGATGTTGCGGATGATGATGTTGCTGATGATGATGTTGATGATGATGTTGATGATGATGTTGCTGATGATGTTGCTGATGATGTTGCTGATGATGTTGATGATGATGTTGATGATGATGTTGATGATGATGTTGATGATGATGTTGATGATGATGTTGATGATGATGTTGCTGATGATGTTGCTGATGATGTTGATGATGATGTTGCTGATGATGTTGCTGATGATGTTGCTGATGATGACGTGAGACGGTGTGGTATGCCCGGAGGCGGTGTTGTATGCCCGGAGGCGGTGTTGTATGCCCGCAGGCGGTGTGGTATGCCCGGAGGCGGTGTTGTATGCCCGGAGGCGGTGTTGTATGCCCGGAGGCGGTGTGGTATGCCCGGAGGCGGTGTAGTATGCCCGGAGGCGGTGTTGTATGCCCGGAGGCGGTGTGGTATGCCCGGAGGCGGTGTAGTATGCCCGGAGGCGGTGTTGTATGCCCGGAGGCGGTGTGGTATGCCCGGAGGCGGTGTGGTATGCCCGGAGGCGGTGTAGTTTGCCCGGAGGCGGTGTTGTATGCCCGGAGGCGGTGTGGTATGCCAGGAGGCGGTGTAGTATGCCCGGAGGCAGTGTTGTATGCCCGGAGGCGGTGTGGTATGCCCGGAGGCGGTACAACACCGCCTCCGGGCATGATGATGATGATAATGATGATGATGATGATGATGATGATGATGATGATGATGATGATGATGATGATGATGATGATGATGATGATGATGATGATGATGATGATGATGATGAAGATGATGATGATGATGATGATGATGATGATGATGATGATGATGATGATGATGATGATGATGATGATGATGATGATGATGATGATGATGATGATGATGATGATGATGATGATGATGATGATGATGATGATGAAGATGATGATGTTGATGATGATGTTGATGATGATGTTGATGATGATGTTGATGATGATGTTGATGATGATGTTGATGATGATGTTGATGATGATGTTGATGATGATGTTGATGATGATGTTGATGATGATGTTCATGATGATGTTGATGTTGATGATGATGTTGATGATGATGTTGATGATGATGTTGATGATGATGTTGATGATGATGTTGCTGATGATGTTGCTGATGATGTTGCTGATGATGTTGCTGATGATGTTGCTGATGATGTTGCTGGTGATGTTGCTGATGATGTTGCTGGTGATGTTGCTGATGATGACGTGAGACGGTGTGGTATGCCCGGAGGCGGTGTTGTATGCCCGGAGGCGGTGTTGTATGCCCGGAGGCGGTGTTGTATGCCCGGAGGCGGTGTTGTATGCCCGGAGGCGGTGTGGTATGCCCGGAGGCGGTGTTGTATGCCCAGAGGCGGTGTTGTATGCCCGGAGGCGGTGTGATATGCCCGGAGGCGGTGTTGTATGCCCGGAGGCGGTGTTTTATGCCCTGAGGCGGTCTGGTATGCCCGGAGGCGGTTTAGTATGCCCGGAGGCGGTGTTGTATGCCCGGAGGCGGTGTGGTATGCCCGGAGGCGGTGCAGTATGCCCGGAGGCGGTGTTGTATGCCCGGAGGCGGTGTGGTATGCCCGGAGGCGGTGTAGTATGCCCGGAGGCGGTGTTGTTTGCCCGGAGGCGGTGTGGTATGCCCGGAGGCGGTGTAGTATGCCCGGAGGCGGTGTTGTATGCCCGGAGGCGGTGTGGTATGCCCGGAGGCGGTACAACACCGCCTCCGGGCATGATGATGATAATGATGATGATGATGATGATGATGATGATGATGATGATGATGATGATGA
>JAXIVJ010006823.1:42500-45000 GCA_036785665.1 Chirona hameri
CCCGGAGGCGTTGTTGTATGCCCGGAGGCGGTGTGGTATGCCCGGAGGCGGTGTAGTATGCCCGGAGGCGGTGTTGTATGCCCGGAGGCGGTGTGGTATGCCCGGAAGCGGTGTAGTATGCCCGGAGGCGGTGTTGTATGCCCGGAGGCGGTGTGGTATGCCCGGAGGCGGTACAACACCGCCTCCGGGCATGATGATGATGATAATGATGATGATGATGATGATGATGATGATGATGATGATGATGATGATGATGATGATGATGATGATGATGATGATGATGATGATGATGATGATGATGATGATGATGATGATGATGATGATGATGATGATGATGATGATGATGATGATGATGATGATGATGATGATGATGATGATGATGATGATGATGATGATGATGATGATGTTGCTGATGATGATGTTGCTGATGATGATGTTGCTGATGATGATGTTGTTGATGATGTTGCTGATGATGTTGCTGATGATGTTGCTGATGATGTTGCTGATGATGTTGATGATGATGTTGATGATGATGTTGATGATGATGTTGATGATGATGTTGCTGATGATGTTGCTGATGATGTTGCTGATGATGTTGCTGATGATGTTGCTGATGATGTTGCTGGCGATGTTGCTGATGATGTTGCTGATGATGTTGCTGATGATGACGTGAGACGGTGTGGTATGCCCGGAGGCGGTGTTGTATGCCCGGAGGCGGTGTTGTATGCCCGGAGGCGGTGTGGTATGCCCGGAGGCGGTGTTGTATGCCCGGAGGCGGTGTTGTATGCCCGGAGGCGGTGTGGTATGCCCGGAGGCGGTGTTGTATGCCCGGAGGCGGTGTTGTATGCCCTGAGGCGGTCTGGTATGCCCGGAGGCGGTGTAGTATGCCCGGAGGCGGTGTTGTATGCCCGGAGGCGGTGTGGTATGCCCGGAGGCGGTGTAGTATGCCCAGAGGCGGTGTTGTATGCCCGGAGGCGGTGTGGTATGCCCGGAGGCGGTGCAACACCGCCTCCGGGCATGATGATGATAATGATGATGATGATGATGATGATGATGATGATGATGATGATGATGATGATGATGATGATGATGATGATGATGATGATGATGATGATGATGATGATGATGATGATGATGATGATGATGATGATGATGATGATGATGATGATGATGATGATGATGATGATGATGATGATGATGATGATGATGATGATGATGATGATGATGATGATGATGATGATGATGATGATGATGATGATGATGATGATGATGATGATGATGATGATGTTGCTGATGATGATGTTGCTGATGATGATGTTGCTGATGATGATGTTGTTGATGATGTTGCTGATGATGTTGCTGATGATGTTGCTGATGATGTTGCTGATGATGTTGATGATGATGTTGATGATGATGTTGATGATGATGTTGATGATGATGTTGATGATGATGTTGATGATGATAATGATGATGATGATGATGATGATGATTATGATGATGATGATGATGATGATGATGATGATGATGATGATGATGATGATGATGATGATGATGATGATGATGATGATGATGATGATGATGATGATGATGATGATGATGATGATGATGATGATGATGATGATGATGATGATGTTGCTGATGATGATGTTGCTGATGATGATGTTGCTGATGATGATGTTGTTGATGATGTTGCTGATGATGTTGCTGATGATGTTGCTGATGATGTTGCTGATGATGACGTGAGACGGTGTGGTATGCCCGGAGGCGGTGTTGTATGCCCGGAGGCGGTGTTGTATGCCCGGAGGCGGTGTGGTATGCCCGGAGGCGGTGTTGTATGCCCGGAGGCGGTGTTGTATGCCCGGAGGCGGTGTGGTATGCCCGGAGGCGGTGTTGTATGCCCGGAGGCGGTGTTGTATGCCCTGAGGCGGTCTGGTATGCCCGGAGGCGGTGTAGTATGCCCGGAGGCGGTGTTGTATGCCCGGAGGCGGTGTGGTATGCCCGGAGGCGGTGCAGTATGCCCGGAGGCGGTGTTGTATGCCCGGAGGCGGTGTGGTATGCCCGGAGGCGGTGTAGTATGCCCGGAGGCGGTGTTGTATGCCCGGAGGCGGTGTGGTATGCCCGGAGGCGGTGTAGTATGCCCGGAGGCGGTGTTGTATGCCCGGAGGCGGTGTGGTATGCCCGGAGGCGGTACAACACCGCCTCCGGGCATGATGATGATAATGATGATGATGATGATGATGATGATGATGATGATGATGATGATGATGATGATGATGATGATGATGATGATGATGATGATGATGATGATGATGATGATGATGATGATGATGATGATGATGATGATGATGATGATGATGATGATGATGATGATGATGATGATGATGATGATGATGCTGATGATGATGATGATGATGATGATGATGTTGCTGATGATGATGTTGCTGATGATGATGTTGCTGATGATGATGTTGTTGATGATGTTGCTGATGATGTTGCTGAT
>JAXIVJ010006823.1:55000-57500 GCA_036785665.1 Chirona hameri
ATGTTGCTGATGATGATGTTGCTGATGATGATGTTGCTGATGATGATGTTGTTGATGATGTTGCTGATGATGTTGCTGATGATGTTGCTGATGATGTTGCTGATGATGTTGATGATGATGTTGATGATGATGTTGATGATGATGTTGATGATGATGTTGATGATGATGTTGATGATGATAATGATGATGATGATGATGATGATGATGATGATGATGATGATGATGATGATGATGATGATGATGATGATGATGATGATGATGATGATGATGATGATGATGATGATGATGATGATGATGATGATGATGATGATGATGATGATGATGATGATGATGATGATGATGATGATGATGTTGCTGATGATGATGTTGCTGATGATGATGTTGCTGATGATGATGTTGTTGATGATGTTGCTGATGATGTTGCTGATGATGTTGCTGATGATGTTGCTGATGATGACGTGAGACGGTGTGGTATGCCCGGAGGCGGTGTTGTATGCCCGGAGGCGGTGTGGTATGCCCGGAGGCGGTGTTGTATTATGCCCGGAGGCGGTGTTGTATGCCCGGAGGCGGTGTGGTATGCCCGGAGGCGGTGTTGTATGCCCGGAGGCGGTGTTGTATGCCCTGAGGCGGTCTGGTATGCCCGGAGGCGGTGTAGTATGCCCGGAGGCGGTGTTGTATGCCCGGAGGCGGTGTGGTATGCCCGGAGGCGGTGCAGTATGCCCGGAGGCGGTGTTGTATGCCCGGAGGCGGTGTGGTATGCCCGGAGGCGGTGTAGTATGCCCGGAGGCGGTGTTGTATGCCCGGAGGCGGTGTGGTATGCCCGGAGGCGGTGTAGTATGCCCGGAGGCGGTGTTGTATGCCCGGAGGCGGTGTGGTAGCCCGGAGGCGGTACAACACCGCCTCCGGGCATGATGATGATAATGATGATGATGATGATGATGATGATGATGATGATGATGATGATGATGATGATGATGATGATGATGATGATGATGATGATGATGATGATGATGATGATGATGATGATGATGATGATGATGATGATGATGATGATGATGATGATGATGATGATGATGATGATGATGATGATGCTGATGATGATGATGATGATGATGATGATGTTGCTGATGATGATGTTGCTGATGATGATGTTGCTGATGATGATGTTGTTGATGATGTTGCTGATGATGTTGCTGATGATGTTGCTGATGATGTTGCTGATGATGTTGATGATGATGTTGATGATGATGTTGATGATGATGTTGATGATGATGTTGATGATATGTTGATGATGATGTTGATGATGATGTTGATGATGATGTTGATGTTGATGATGATGTTAATGATGATGTTGATGATGATGTTGATGATGATGTTGCTGATGATGTTGCTGATGATGTTGCTGATGATATTGCTGGTGATGTTGCTGATGATGTTGCTGATGATGTTGCTGATGATGTTGCTGATGATGACGTGAGACGGTGTGGTATGCCCGTTTGCGGTGTTGTATGCCCGGAGGCGGTGTTGTATGCCCGGAGGCGGTGTGGTATGCCCGGAGGCGGTGTTGTATGCCCGGAGGCGGTGTTGTATGCCCGGAGGCGGTGTGGTATGCCCGGAGGCGGTGTAGTATGCCCGGAGGCGGTGTTGTATGCCCGGAGGCGGTGTGGTATGCCCGGAGGCGGTGTAGTATGCCCGGAGGCGGTGTTGTATGCCCGGAGGCGGTGTGGTATGTCCGGAGGCGGTACAACACCGCCTCCGGGCATGATGATGATAATGATGATGATGATGATGATGATGATGATGATGATGATGATGATGATGATGATGATGATGATGATGATGATGATGATGATGATGATGATGATGATGATGATGATGATGATGATGATGATGATGATGATGATGATGATGATGATGATGATGATGATGATGATGATGATGATGATGATGATGATGATGATGATGATGATGATGATGATGATGATGATGATGATGATGATGATGATGATGATGATGATGATGATGATGATGATGATGATGATGATGATGATGATGATGATGATGATGATGATGATGATGATGATGATGATGATGATGATGATGATGATGATGATGATGATGATGATGATGATGATGATGTTGCTGATGATGATGTTGCTGATGATGATGTTGCTGTTGATGATGATGTTGATGATGATGTTGCTGATGATGTTGCTGATGATGTTGCTGATGATGTTGATGATGATGTTGCTGGTGATGTTGCTGATGATGTTGCTGATGATGTTGCTGATGATGTTGCTGATGATGACGTGAGACGGTGTGGTATGCCCGGAGGCGGTGTTGTATGCCCGGAGGCGGTGTTGTATGCCCGGAGGCGGTGTGGTATGCCCGGAGGCGGTGTAGTATGCCCGGAGGCGGTGTTGTATGCCCGGAGGCGGTGTGGTATGCCCGGAGGCGGTGTAGTATGCCCGGAGGCGGTGTTGTATGCCCGGAGGCGGTG